>RJWT010007949.1:0-26921 GCA_004365215.1 Cuniculus paca
CCAGGTGGATCCGGGATGCAGGCCGGATTAACGAGCATCCCAAGGACTCACCGATTGCACTGTTCCAGAGTCGAGGCTGGTCTCCCTCAGAGACTCAGATGCCTGGGGCCCAGGGGTCATTGGATGTTGGGATGCACTACAGCACGTGACAAGGGACCTGCCAGGCACTCAGTCAAACTTTGATGGATAAGTGAATCGATGAGCAAGCAAGGCATATACAGTAGAAAATATCATTACCATCGTGACCACCAGACACTGGACTTAGGAGAACGTTCCAGGCAATTCCTGAGAAACCAGGGTGAGTGGAAGAGACTGTCCAAGATGAGTCCAGAGCTGGGACTGCAGTGGGCCACCGGAAACAGTATGTCTCCTCTCCAGCAAGCACATTCGGTCACAGGGAGTCTCTAAGCCGCTACGATATTTTAAGCTGCATCCTTCAAGATGTCAGAAGCGGGATTACAGCATGAACGCCTGTAGGCAGTGCAGCCTGCGGGGGTATGCAGCGAGCAGCGACATCTCAGTGGAGCTACCCCGAGCTTTCAGAGAGCTAGGAGCCCGGCGTGTGCGCGGGGGATAGCGCAGTTCACAGGCTGCTACTCTTTTGTGACATAGCTTTTATGAGGGGAGAGCCAGAATATTAAGCTCATTGCTTCCAGATGGGAAGGTTGGACAAGACAGAGAGGCCTTGGCTGGATGCTGCAGTGTGATATGGATGTGACATATTGAAGCAATCGGGATAGGAGATCTGGCTTTGGCCAAAGCTGTCAGATAGATACTTTTTAAACATTACATGGTTTGTAAAAAGGTATAGTGTGTCCTCGCAGAAACCCTGCGGCCCGTCTCTGGAAGGCAGGCGGAGGGGCAGTGAGCTTACTTTGCTGGGCTCCCGAAGCTCCGGGAAGGCTCTGGTATGGCCGTCCAGGCCCCTGCGGTGCAGCTCGCGCTGGGGCTTCTCCCAGGGCCGGCCCGGTCTCCAGCCGGCTGGGCCCAGGCCGCCACCGAGCCTCCATCTGCTCAATGAACGGTCAGTGTCTTTAAGAGCGAGTCTTGGAGAAATCCCTCGGGCTGCCTGGCGGGCTTCATCCACCAGAGGGCGCCGATGCCCGCCTCATCCCTGCCCTCCTTTGTTCGGGCACGTTGTTCCCTCTGTCTTCCTGCCCTGCCCCAGGCACCAGAGTGGGGCGCGGGCGGGGACAACACCCGTATTCCCTCCCGGGGACCCCCCCTCCCCCGGGGACTCCCTACCCCCGGGGATCCCTCTTCAGGAACATCCCTAGGCTAAGGGGCGTCTCCCCGCATCCAAGGGACCCCCCTTGCCTGAGCACTCCGTCCCCGGGCACTCCCCCGGGACTCCCTCTCCGGGGAGTCCTCCCCCGGGGACCCCGCCCCAGCACCCCCTCCCCCGGGGCTCCCTCCTCAGGAGCACCCCTAGGCTAGGGAGCGCCTCCCCCCCATCCAAGAGACCCCTCCCCTCTGGGCCCCCCTCCCCGCGGAGGACCCCCTAGCAGGCCCCTGCGCCCTGCGGAGGAAGGCCCGCTCTAGCTGCGTTGGCAGCCTGGCAGGCGGTGCTGGCCGGCTGGAAAGCTCTTAGAAGAGGGGCTCCTCCTTCGAGGGACTTCACACCTGAGAACCCGGCGGCCCGCGCCCCCGCCCAGAGCCCGTGCCCGCTTCACGTTTCAAAGGCCGGGAACTGTGAAGCTTGTATTTTGATTAAAACTCTGTATTAGCTTTTTTTCGCCCCTTTCAATGTAATTTCAGGATATTTAATTTCAACCAATCGTCTGCGGGGAAGGGGGAGCCATTTGATGCGAACCAGCACCCAGGGAAAGCCAGCCAAGTTGGAAAACCGAGCTGCTCGGGCTGCAGAGATGTGACAGCTCGAATCTCTTTTGTTCTCCCGGGCAGGGTTTGAAACCAAAACCCTTCAAGGACAGGGGATCTTGCTCTGGGCTTTGAGTCAAGGACCAGTCCTCTCCAGACACCTCCTTACTACCCCCGGGGCCCGAGCGCGTCCCTGGAGTGGATGCCCACCATTTGCCCTGGCCATCGAGGTTCCTTAAGAAAAACAGCAGCACCTTTGGAAAAGCTAGTTTTGGAGAAACCACAGGGGACACTAGTTACAGCCTCCTGGGGTCAGAGGGACTGGGCATCGGGGTGTGGGAGTTACACTAAGATGGATGAAGGACGACTGTCAAACATTAGCCCCACCCCGCCAGGGTGTTGTTCCCGGATGGAGGTCGTGTATTCAGTCAGATGTCCCTGGGGCCAGCAGAACTGGAAATGGAATTATGGGGCATACTTGGCCCATGGTGAGAGTAGAATAAAATTGTTGCTGACTGGTTAATACAAGTGGGTCTGCTAGGAGACAGTGAAGATGCATGCCCTGCCTTTGACGTTCAACTTGCTGCTTTTTAAAACATTAGTGACAGAATCTTCTGGCCTTGGAGCTATGAATGTGTATCTCCGTATCCACTTTACAAACGTTAGGGCTACTCAAAGGACCAAGGAAAGATAAATAAGTGCGGAAGTATAGGAAGTCCCCAGTGGAGGGTCAGCCCTGATTGTGATTCCGTCTTTGCTCCAAAGCACATTGCCCTTTGTGATTCTACTGAAGCACTTTGGGTGAGGCGAGCTCAGCCACACTGGAAACAGCCTCTGTGGTTGGTACCGCATAGAATGACCAAGAAACCCCCTCTGTTACATGCATCTTGGTGGTGACGCCAACGACAGCTCCAGTGCTGTATCTTCATTTTCAGCAAAGCCCCACTCAGCACAGCCATGAGGCTGATCTTAGACCTACTCATGAGCCCAGGACAGGCCTCCTCCCATGGGGGTTACACTCCCCCTTGTTCTGCTTATCCCTCCAGCGGATTCCGAGGACCCCTGGGAAATGCCATATGACAAGGCTTGGTGAACTGTAGCGTGCTGAACAAATATGGAGTTCATCTTGCCCAGTTTGGGAGTAAAACCTGGAGAAATGGCTTGGACTGTTGGCTTGGTTCCCTCCACAGTTGAATAAAATTCCTGCATTGCGAGATCAACTTTTATTTTTCCATCCCTTCTGACAAAGTGATGAGTCCCAAGTTTATGCCTGTCCGTCGCCTCCAACTCTCGCACATGCCACCTGCAGCTCCGTCCTCAGCATCGCGTGATCTCTGGCCAGGCACTCCCTCGCTCCCCCTGCCCTCTGCCTCTTCCGTCCTAGCTGCTGCAAGTCATCCGCAGTCCACTGCTAGTTGCATTTCCATAGTTTCTGTACTCACCTCTAGGACATTTGGCTCCAGGTTTCCCGAGTTGCATTTCCAGTAAAGGTACCACACTCTATCCTGGAGCTCAGGAAAACCGCTCCAGGCAGGTAAGGAGGAGGCCACGGCCAAGCCGGTCTTTGCTGTCAAAACCCGGCACTGCTCGCTGCTCAGGTAGAGGCAGATGCTTAGAGTTATGTTTCCAATAAGAGGCATGGATTTGCACTGCCTGATGATCAAAGATGAAGTCCTAGGCCTGGAATCCGAGGCTGTCCAAGTCTGGCAACATCTTTCTAGCCTTTTCCTCTTCCGTTTCCTTACGAGTACTCCAGGCTTGTCAGCCCTCCTGTGTACACACCCTGCGTTTTTATGCATCGAGCCTCATGCACCAATTTCCTGTTTGAATGTTCTCCCTGGAATGCCTGATTGCCCTGGGCCTGGGCACAACTACTGGAGGAGACACTTTTCTGTCCCTGTCTGTCCACAGGGAAGGAGGGGCAGGATGGAGCATTCTCCACCATTTCCAAGAGGAGAGAAGATGGAGGGTCATTTCCAGTCCTTCGCTCCATCTTTCTGTCTTTCCTAAGATGTGACTGGGACCAGGGCCTGAGCAGTGTGCCTCATCCTCAACCTTATTTTTCTGCAGAGCGCCCCCTCTCCCAGTTGGCACATGTAGGGCTCCCTCCCACTCAGCTGTGCCAGAGCCCAGGGACAGTCAAGCGTGCTGCTGTCAGTGCAAGTCCCTGCCTGGGGATGCGCTCCAAGTGCATGCGTGGCATCCTCGCCCTGCGCTCATGAGAGTCATCTCAAGGTCCAACTACAAGGCTTAGGACTGGGGCCACTTTCCCCATCCTGAGTTGCCTCACGATGGTGGCCCAGCACCTTCCGTGATTGACTCCTCATACTGAACATGTCCGAATCCCGATGGAGAAGAAGGATGCTATTTTTCGGGGTCCTCCAACCTCAATCCCCATGTCTTCCAAGTCATCTCCCCTTCAGCTCTCTAGTCCTGCTCTTTGAATGTGTCCTATAGGACTTCCATTGTTCTTCAGCTCAAACACAGACTTGCAGGCATTTGGGGACCCTTGCATTCAGGATGCGATGGAAGTCATATTTCAAGTTGTGATTTCCTCTGACAATCCAGTTCTCGGTATTGCCATGGTGCTATGAGAACAAAATTGGATGCAAAGCCTGGGTCTAGGTGTCAGACTGGGACCTCTGTCATTTGAGAGCCTGCTAGATTCCAGTGGTGGTACTAGGTGTTATTGAGAGGAATCTCGAGATAGTCTTTACCTTTATTATGACAGTGCTGCTGTCAGTGCAAGTCCCTGCCTGGGGATGTGCTCTGAGCGCATGCATGGGGTTCTCGCCCTGCCCTCGTGAGAGCCATCTCAAGCCATCTTGTTTTGGTAATGAAAACTGCAGAAACTCAAAGACAAAACAATAGCAAAACCAACAATAAAGAAACTGCAAACTGCTCAGGGTCACTCACATAGCAGGCGCCGGCTGCCCTCCTGCCTCTGCCTTGTCCTTCATATCTTTCTGTGCCTTTAGCATGTGTTCTGCAGGGACAAACAGGATCAATGGGCTGGGTCGGCGGCAATGTGAGGCAGCAGGTGGTAAGCGTCAGAATCAGTTCTCCCGGCTGTGCTGCCCAGAGTGCTCCATGAGGGGATGATCCCTGTGCTCTCAGACCACAGGGCAGCTCTGTGGAAACAGCCGCAGTTGTGGGCCTGGAGAGGGAGCTCCCAGGCAGGCCGAGCCGATCGGGAAGGACATTCTCAGCAAGACCCAAGAGCAGAGGCCGGAGAGCAAGGGAAACCCAGGAGGTGGGGAATTTACCAGACTGGCCTGACCCGAGGTTGGTGTTTGGGGGAGATGGGAGGTAAAGTCAGAAAGGGCAATTAGTCCTAATTGGATACACAGTGATTTTCAATGCCCTATTACAAAATGCCATAAAATGGCACTGCCATCTTGAAAATCCATCTTCTATGTCCCTAGGCCTGTTGAGTCAGATTCCTGAAGATGAGTTGGAGCACGTATTCTTATTTTGAACACTCCATAGTTGATTCATCATTAAGGACTGAATATTTCCGAGAAAGGAGAGAGGAGAAGAGAGCACACACTGGACTCTGGATTTAGATGTTGGAGTTCTGAGATTTAGTTCTGACTTTGGCATCTGTGATGCTATGGATTAGGGGAAAGCACCATCTGTACCTCAATTTTCTAATTTATAAGATCGGAGCAATAAGATCACTTAGTTTCCTTGAAAGCGGATTATGGTGGAAAAGCAAAATGTTTTATTTGAAGCCTCAGGACAGATGTGACCCACAGGAAAACTGAGGCATGGCTGTAGCTGATTCTTGGAATGGGGAGGGCACACCGTTGGCTGGGAGTTGGGGACCGCTGGGCTCTGGAGGAGGGCTAGGCTGGGAAACGCTGAGAGCCTGGAGGCACATCTGCGTGGACATCTATACGGAAAGGACTCAGTGTTCTGCAGGTGAAGGGCAGGCAGCATCCACACCTGAATGTAAAGTCAGCATCTCTCGGGGTCAGACGAGGCGCCCTGCTACAGCTGAGAGCGGAGGAAGAGGATCCCAGTTTTGAGAAAGTTGGCTTTCTAGACACAAACTTGGAAACAGCTTTGCTGGGGGAATATATTGAACGGTCTTTCAGGACATTGCTCAGGGTCCCAAAGTGTTAGGTAAAAGTATCCAGGCAAGACATGCTGGGGTCTTTAACTCCCAGAATCTTCCAGAAGGCAGATAAATGGCAGGGAACTGAAAATCTGGAGGAAAAAGGAAGGAAGGAAGAAAGGAAGGAAGGGCAGGTGGGGCCAGGCTGCAGTTCTGCACTCCTACCTTCCCATCTGCGCCTGACCCGGCCCCTGGAGCAGGTCCCTGGGGTCGGGGTGGGACTCCCCCTCCGCTCCTGGCAGCTTTTCGGACCTACTATCTCCTGAAGGTTCCCGTATCCCTTGAAGATAACTGTTTCCTTATGGTAGAGATTGCTGTCCTCATTTACAGTGGAGAGGTGGAGACAGAGAGACGGTCCTAAGCGAGAGAGCCATTTTCTTCCTTTTCTCAGACTCTGTCATCTCAAGTCGTAAAGCAGAAAGCATAGGGCAGGCCTCTGGGCATGTTTAAGCCTGAGGTGGCAGGCACCTGCACGGCATGGAGGAAGGCTGTTGCAGGGTTGGTGAGCTATAAAATTTATGTTCAGTTTTGGGGGGCTGTTCACTTCCTTTTTATTATATATGCCTGTAAAAAAAAAGATGGGGTTTCACAAGTCATCTTGTGCAACCTTCATTCTGTATAAAAGGAAACTGAAGCCCAGAGAGGCTGCGCGAGGCACCTCGAGCCCCTGTCCCCTGGCGTCCGTCCCTGGCCTCCTCCTGGGACTGTCACTGCCGGGGCTGGTGCTGGGGCACAGGCGCGTCCCCCAGGTCGCGGGAGAGCCTGGCTGGAGGCCGGACCTCGCTGCGGAGAAGCCTGAGAAACATATTGAAGTTATCAAGACTTGGAGCGCAGCCCTCCTGCGCACTGAGCTTTCACCGCCTTATCGAGTTCCGAGACGTGAACTATTCGAGCTTTGGCCAGCAGTTTTATTTGCCTCATCAGAAGCCCTGCAATCTCCGGCGGTTCCCCAGCCCTGGGAGGACCTGGGGGGCGGGGTAGGGGGGAGCGAGGCTGACCCCCAGCCCCACGAGGCCGGACGAGGTTCTGAGACCCCGCGTTGCACAGCCGGGGTGGCCGCGGGCTCTCTGGGCAGGCACCGCACTACCCCTTCCACGCAGGCCTCCGCGGGGCTCCAAAGGCGAATAATAAAAGACTAATCTTCCATGGAAGGAAGTTTCCACTTTTTGAGACTTATAAATCTCTGAGAAAGCTGTCACAGAATAAAACTTTTTCGACACTTGGAGATGTCTGTAATGCTGTTTTTCATTTTCTAGGGGTTATCGCTAACATTTTCTGTTTTCCTAAATCAACTCTAAATCAACTACTTGAGTTACCCTGGCAGATAGTTGGTCATTCTCACTGTATTTTATCACATCGAACTTTGTTTCCTAGTATTTTTATTCTCAGGGATGTTTTTACAGTATTCCCACCACTCAATGTACTCTTGGATGACATCGATATAAGATACAAAAAAAAAAGTTTAAATTCTGAGAACACCAAGTGGTCCAAACTTACAACAGGAGAGCCTCCCCTCCCTTCTTCAGAGGAACGACTGGAAGGACGGAGTGCCATGTGTTCATGTGCGGGTGCCGATCCAGCGTTGCCGTGGACCCCCCAGGGGTAACAGAGTTCACTGCTCATTCTGCACCATTGGTCATGACGGAATTCTCAGTGATTTCCGTATGCAAGTATTTTTGAAGACGAGTTATTTCCACTTTGAGCATTTTATGTTCCATCTGTAAAACTGTACACCTCTCTACCGTATTGCACAGTGTGCTAAATAGCGTATTCTCTCAGAGGAGACAACGGGAAGCGAAGAGGGGAATCAGGATGTAACTCACAACTTTTGCTGCAGGACAGCGCCACTTTTGCATTCTCAGCACGTCTAGCACAGGGCCCTGCTGCTTGGTGGGGAAATCACCCCTCCCTGCCGGAAAGACACTGTTAGGCGCATTCTAATAATTAGGTGCCCGTCGTGTGTTTGTGTCATTCTTCCCAGACTGTTCTCTCTGGAAGTGTGACCCCTTGCGGTCTGGCTGCGTTGGCAGACCTAGACTCCCATGTTTGCGCCTTGCGACTGTCTCCCAGCACTTGTCCTTGGCTAGCCCGTTTGGTTCCTGTCATGTATCAAGAATTAACCAAGGGATGAAATCAATGTGTTATCCAAAATTATTACACACAGTTTAGCTTCTTCGGTCCCAGCTTCCTCAGTAGCTTTCTACTGCCTTCAGGGAGATTTTTTAGGAATTTTATTTTATCTGCTTCTTTTTTAAATCATTGTCAGCTAGAACAGTGGTTTGCCACTGCACCATAACCAGAAGAGAAAGTCATATATTTTTTGAGATTTATATTTAAAGATCTGGGTCAGTTTTTTGAACAGTTGAAAATTACTTATATATATTTGTGTTTATTTATGGAGGTACACTTGAGCGTGTTTCAGTTTTTTAACTATTAAAAACAATGCTGTAATGAATATTCCTGCATATGTTTTGTGGTGCACATCTTTGCGAATTCCTTTAGAATATACATCTGGAAGTGGGATCGAAGATCCATAGAGGATACTCATTTTTAATTTTACCAAACTGCCTCCCACGTCAATGATCTGCTGTACATTTTCGCCAGCAGTGTGTGTGTGTTTCTGTTTACCACTCGCTTTGGTAATGCTTGATTGCTCACCAAATGAAGATGTGATTTCTTACTGCGATTACAAGCAGGGTCCTTCAGCTTTGCACATCTCGGGGCTGCTCTTCGGCAAATCTCATTCCTGTCTCAGGCCTAGCTTTTAATTGATTTTTCTCTCTCACTTTTTAATTTGCTTTTACACAATTTAAATACCAGTTAATCCCTAGACCACTCCATACGTGGCAAGTTGGCCCCCAAGTATTTTTGAGTGCAGTTCACACGTAGCACTGGAAATGTGGGGTAAGACAGAGAGGGGTCTCCATTTTCATGGAGCATAGGGTCTAATATAGAAAAGCTGATTATCAACAATTCAAAACTAGTAAAACAACATCACACCAAACCCAGCCCTATCAAAACAAAACGGGAACATGAAATGGAGGATGATGGACGTGGGACATCCTGCTTTAGACTGGAGAGCCAGGGAGAGCCTCGAGCAGAAGCTCAGCTGAAAAGGGGCAGATAGGCATGCAGAGGAGAGGAGAATGCTTTCCCACATGAATGCAGATCAGCCTGTGGCCCTGTAGGGTCCTGTCAGCATCTGGTTTTCTTTGCCTTTCATCCAGACAGTGCATTACCCTGTGCCCCATTGGAGATGCATTTATTGAGGACCCGAGTCTGGGTTGCAGCAGGCAAGATGGACAGATTCTCTGGGCAACAGAACTGAGTCTATCAAGTCAAGGACCTTGCAGTGATAGCAGCTGGAGGAGCTAGTCTGCCTGCCATGAAGTAGAGCTCATGCTGTCTGGGAGCAGCCTGCCTCAGTTACTTTTCTTGTTGCTGAGACAAATATCCAGTACCCAGTTGGGTGAGCTGGCACATGCCTATAATCTCAGCACTTGGGAAACTGAGGCAGGAGGATAGTCATGAGTTCAAGGTTAGCCTACACTACATAGTGAGACTCTGTCTCAAAACAAATAAACAAAAAATATGATTGCAAAACATCCACACCCAAAGATAAGGAGGACAGGTTTATTTAGCTTGCAGTTTGTAGAGGTTTCAGTCCATAGTCATCTAACTTCAAGGCAGTGTGGCCTGGAAGAGGGGCATCACAGAGAAGAAACAGTTCATCACAGACAGAAGACAAAAAAGTAGCAAGCATCAAGCACCAAAGTACAAATGACAGCAATCCACTTTCTGACCCTTCTTTTCTTTTCTTTCTTTCTTTTTTTTTTTTGCGGCACCGGGGATTGAACTCACGACCTTGTGCTTGCTGGGCAGGCACTTAGACCGCTGAGCTATATCCCCAGCTCCTGACCCTTATTTTCTATCCAGGCTACACATCCTGGTTGGGTAGCACTCATACCCAGGGTGAACCTTCCCATTATCCACACCCAAAACTATGCCAAACCAACAGGTAGACTAATTTAGTAATCACACATCCTTAATCCCAGTGTCACACACTCTAGATCCAGCCACCTCTGGAAAAGCCCCACCTATGACCATGTAAGGCTTTGAGAGGACATCTAGACACAAGACCTAACACAGACCAATGAAAGGAGTGAGTATCCTGGGTTCACACTGTCCACATCCACATCCTTCTTCCATTCTTCAGCTCTGAGAGCCCGGAACAAGCCCTCCCAAGTTCCTGTGCTTCCCTTTCTCACTGTGCACAGTGGGGCTGACCCTAGGGCGCGTAGTCTTTAATGAGCCACACATGTAAGCCCATTCCCTCCTCTGTGAAGCGAGGTTGTTGATACCAACCCCATGGGACTCTTGTGGAGCTAAGTGAGATGATGTCTTTACATGTAAAGGAGAATGTCCCACCTAAGAGTCACTAAAGCACTAGCTACTATTATCATTATCATGACTGCATTTTCTAGTGCCTTGTGCAACAGTCACCAGGGGTCATACGTACATATGAGTGGGTGGATGACCTCAATTCCCACTGATGTTTACTGTCTTCCCGCCCATTGGCTGTTGGGTCTCTCCACCCACACTCTGGGGCTGCATGGAGGTGAGTGCTTCCAGAGATGTTGGAATTGAGAGCATGTCAAGGTGACACAAGATCCAGGAAACATGGAACCCACTCAACTGGGATGAGGGAAAGGGGCCTCACTGTATGCCCTGCCATGTGGAATCATCACTTCCTCACAGACCTCAGTCTCCAAAGGCCTCATTGGTTGCAACTCCAGCTTTTCCAAGCCCATGAAGCATATTTTTTTCTAAGTCAGTTTATCCAGATGAGAACTTTCTGAGAGTCCAAAGCCTTCCTGAGATTACAGCTCTGCAACAATAAGAATCCCGTGATTTGTCTAGTAATTTGTAATGTGCAAGATACTTTTACATCTATGATATCACAGTCTCAAAATAATTCTGGAAGGTAGTCAGGGACCATGGCCCCCCCTTTGTAGAGGACTCAGAGAGAGGAATAGCTTGCCTGGAGTCATAAAGCTGAGAAGGGAGAGGGTGGCTTGAATTCAGGTCTCTTGGATCCAAATGGATATCAACATGCTAATATTCTGCATTTTTGCTCTGTGCAAGGTCCTGCATTGGCTGTGTTTACACATTATCCCACGGAGACTCACTTTGTATGCTATTAGCGAGATTAAGTAACTCTGGCCAGGGAACATAGCGAAAGAAAGCACAGCGGAGGTGGGAAACCAAGGTTGTTGGTTTTATATAGCCCTTGCTCTTATCTGCGGGCCACATGGCTCTCAAGCCCAGGGCCACTGGCATTCCCACACAGTGCTGGTGATGAGGCGCCATAGAGGAGGGGACTGCTGTCCCTTTGGTGCCGCCTTAATGAGACTCACCCTGCGAAACTGTCACTATCTCTGCCCACACACATTTACCCTCTTCAGCTTTTTCCTGATCACCCACTTAGTATGTAAATGAAGTATCAAATTTGTTATCAATGCCCTCTTCCTCTAGAATTCAGACTTCTAAAAGTTTTGTTTATTATCAGATCCAAAAGACTGAGCAAAATGCCTAAACAGTAAGAGCTCAATAAATAATGGATTAATGAATTAATTATGCCTACAAGCCATTTCCTCCAAGTCTCATTTTTCTGGTCTCTAAATTGGAATAAAAAATACTTCAATGAGTAGGTCCTGCTTTGCATGCCTGTTATTCTGTTGACATCCAATAACAGAATTCTTGCTTCCTAAACCCATTCCACTTTGTTCTGAAGGCCACAGGGAGGCTGTCATCCCCCAGGCTAACTAGTTACTTAAGAAATATTACCATCTGGCAAAGATGGTGCATAGATGGGCTTGTGTTCCAGGCAGGGCCAGTTCAGGAGGTTAGGTCAGGGTGATCTGGTGAGTGACCACTCCAAGGAGCCCACAGTGACAAGATCTTTTGGGTTGTGGCTGTCAGCAGCTTCTTGCAAACATATGAAAGCATCTTGCTTCAGGATGGAGCCAAGAAAAGGCAGGCAGAGCAGAAGCAGTAGCCTCAAGAAACAGCAAGCCTGTGAGCCTTCCATTGGTAGGGACTACCTGAAAGAGATGAGGCCAGCCAGGCCCTGGGAATGGACCAGAAGACTGATAGAGAGAAGGGACTCAGAGCCAAGAAGCAAGAGTCATTCCAGCCAGGATCGCATCCTTTTGTTTTGCCTAGGCATATTCACACTTGTCCTTCAAAACATCACCTGAGGAATGATTTCTTCCTCTAAATCTCTCAGGCTGAATGGATCATGGTTCCCTTAATGTTCCATGATTTCACCTTTATCAATTTCTCATCACTATGAGTTGTAGGTATCACACACTGGGTGGGTTAAAAAAATCTACTCTCCAAAAGAACTGGGGGCTGGGTGTTCAAGATCAAGGTGTTAGAATTTCTGGTTCCTTCTGAGGCTTCCTTCCATGACTGGAAGATGTCTGCTTTCTGCTGTGTCCTCGTTTGGTATTTCCCCCTTTCCTCTGCATCCTTAGTGTTTTTCTGCCTCCAAATATTGTCTTCCCAAGCCCATTAGTCAGGTTTCATAGGAGCTGATTGGTCAGCTTTGTTCTCTTTGAGACACAATACCTGATACATGTGGTTTAAAAGAGAAGAGGCTTGACTGGCTCACAGTTTTCAGTTCATGATCATGTGGCTCCTGTAGAGAGACATCTTAGCAGAAAGGCAATGGCAGAGTCCAGCTGCTTAGTTCATGGTGGATGATGGAAGGGAAGCAGAGCAGGCAGAGAGCAGCAGAGCAGAAGGGGCCAGGGCCACACCTCCGTGACTCACTCAGACACACCTAGAAGTGTGCTCTGCTAATCCCCAGAGTAAATCTCAAAGCCGGCACAGCTGAAACTACTCACCTCCACATCACATCTTTTTTCAATCTTCTATCCATCACATCTCCTGAAACCATATTTAATCTCCAAAGAAAGACAATAGCAAGTTCATAATTCTGCCTAACATAATACAAGTATCCTACTTGTAACTGGAAACACAATAATCCCTTTTCAAAAATTTAAACAGTTCCAATACTTTTTTCAGAAGTCCAAAATTCAAGTTTCTTTTGAGATTCAAGGCAAACTCTCAGCTAAAATCAAAAACAAGTTACAGAATCCTGAGGTACATGGAAAACAGTCCTATTCTAAAAGGGAAAAATGAGAGGATTGAAAAGACCTGGACCAAAGCAAGACAGAAATCCAGCAGAACAAAAGCAAAGTTCTGCAGTTCCATATCTGATACCTGGGGCACACAGTGGTAAAATAAGTTTCAAAGTGTTTGGGCAACTCTACGCCCATGGCTTGTCTTGGGTGGGTCCATTCACAGACTTCAGTCTTCCTCAGGAGATATTCAATATTCCTGGCAGCTTTGACTTCCTGGGATCACCACTGAAATTTTGACTTCATTCCCATAGCTTCACCTACTGCCCTCTCAGGGTCTGCTTGCCTGACCTGCCAGGCTTTCTTGGAAATCTGATGGAAACCTTCTTAATCCCACAAATCTTGCATTTTGCTTGCAAGTAAAACCAGCATAATGTGGATGATCCCAAGGTGTACTTTCGGCAGCAGTAGGAACCATGTGCTTTTGACTATGGCTGCAGTAGTCTTTCAGGAGGTGAATGGGCACAGTGAAATGAACTGTGGGGAACAAATTCCCTACAAGGTCCTTCACAAGCAGGTCCCAGGGGCTCTCTTCTCGAAAGGCTCTCTCCCACATATTGCATTCCTGAGTCTGCAGGGGCTGGGGTGTTGCTGATTCCTGACATGCCCTCAGGACATCTTTCTCTTGTCCCTGTTCAAAATACTGTTTCTTTTTCATATCACTAATCTCTTTAAAGTCTATACCTCTGTTGGCACCAGCTTTACACATGGTTCATTATGTGCCCATATTTAAGTTTCAAAAATTCTTTTGCTCTGCTTTTTGCCTCATGATTCTCATTATAAATCTGGCTAAAAGCAGCCAGCAGCACCCATGCCATACCCTGAATGTTCAGTTTCTTGAAATTTCCTCTTCCAGATTAATTATTCCACTGTCTTTAATCTTGGTTTATTGCAGTCTCAGGACATGGACAAAATGTAGAGAGGTTTAAAAAGTTTTTATTAAAACATGTTTGCAGTTCCTACTGGTTACATTGATTGTGGGGAGTTGTTACATGTACATAACACATCTGAATTGTTTTTTATTCCCTTTCCCTGCCCCTCACCTCTCTCTCCACTCCTTCCATCTCTTGGTCCCCTTCTCTTTTGAAAAAGATCTATATACCCTCTTTCCTATTATCTACCTTATATTTTGGTCTTTAATCTGTTTTTACTTTGAATTTCTCATAGAAGAGAAACCATTTAATATTTAACCTTGTATGTCTGATTTATTTCACTTAACTGCATCCATTTTCCTACAAATGACTCAAATCTATCCTCATTTATAGCACAGTAGTATTCTATTTTGTCTATATACATTTTCTTTATCTATTCATCTATTCATAGGCATAGATGCTACTTCCAAGATTTATCTGTTAAGAGTTGTGGTGCTATAAACATAGGTATGCATGTATGACTTCAATATGATGTCTTTAACATTTTGGGAAAATACCTAGAAATACCAGGTGGCAGCTGGGTTGAATGGAATTTCTATTTTTACTTTTTGAGGAATCTCCATACTGGTTTACTAGTGAGTTGTATCTGTTTGCACTACCACCAAATATAGAAGGGTTCCTTCTTCTCAGTCTTGCTGATATTTATTATTTAATTTCTACATAATAATGATTCCTTGCTGAGGAAGATGGAGTCTCACTCTTCTTTGCATTTGTATTTCTAATGTCCACACATGTTGAACATTTTTAAAGTATTCATTGGCCATTTGTACTTCTTCTGGAAAGTATCTATTCATTTCACTTAATTGGGTCTTCTATTTTGGGGGGAATCTAGTTTTTTTGAGTTGTTTATGTATTCTAGATATTAATCTTCTGCCTGAGGAATAGCTGGCAAAATATTTTTTTGCATTCTGTAGGTAGTCTCTTTAGTCTGTTGGTAGTTTCCTTTGTTGTGAAGAAGTCTTTTAATTTAATATAATGTCATTTGT
This sequence comes from Cuniculus paca, assembly GCA_004365215.1. Classification (NCBI taxonomy): domain Eukaryota; kingdom Metazoa; phylum Chordata; class Mammalia; order Rodentia; family Cuniculidae; genus Cuniculus; species Cuniculus paca. The sequence goes on from RJWT010007949.1 coordinate 15,068, forward strand.
TGATTCTCAATGTTGTTTCTTAGACAATAGGGCTCTGTTTAGAAAGTCCTTGCCAATATCTGTATCTTCAAGAGTTTTACCTATTTTATTAGCCAGCATATTAAGCATTTCTCTTTAACAGTGAGATCTTTGACCCATTTTGATTTTAGTTTAGTGCACAGTGAACCATATGGATATAGATTCAGTCTTCTACATGTGGATAGTCAATTTCCCCAGCACCATTTACTAAAAGGGCTATCTTTACTCAGTGTATGTTTTTACACCTTTGTCAAAGAAGAGACAGCTGAATATGTTTGGGCTTATTTCTGCATCCTCTATTCTGCTCCTTTAATCTGCATGACTGTTTTTGTGCCACTACTTTGCTGCATTTATCGTGGTTTTGTGGTCTATCATGACATCAGGGATTGAGATGCCTTGTGTATGGCTCTTGCTATCAAATTTGCTTTCACTGTTCTGAGTCTCTTTTATTTTATGAAAGAATAAAATGAAATCTCATAACAAAATAATAAGAACAGTAGTTAATAGACAAATGTCATTATCTTCAAAGTATTTACTCAGACATAAGACATTCACAAAGAATTCTCTCTTACAAAGGAAAAACAAATATTAACAGAAATTTTAGGATTGTTTTCTGTAGTCCTGTGAGGAACGTTGTGGCTATTTTGTTTGTCATTGCATTAAATATACATCAGTTTTGGAAATAAGGCCTTTTTGACTATAATGAATCCGTTTATCAAGGAACAGGGACTATCTTTTCATTTTCTGATGTCTTCTTCGATTACCATGACTTACCTGATTAGGCCCATTCCTAAATAATTTTACTTGTGAATGGTTTTGTTTTCCTAATTTATTTCTCAATAAGTTTACCATTGTTCAGAAACACTTGATTTTTGTGTTTTGATGTTTTAATTCTAATTCATTCCAGAATTTATTAACTCTTGGAGTCTTCTGGTAGAATTTTTGGGTTTTCTATGTAAAGGATTGTGTCATTTTCAAATAATGATAATTTTATTCCTTTGTTTCCTGTACATCTCTGTTTTAATTCTTTCCCTGGCATGATTGCCTTGGCTAATATTTTGAATACTATATTGAACAGGAGAGGTCATAGTGAACACTCTTGTCTTATTCTTGGTTTTTAGACGGGAGGCTTTCAGCTTTTCTTATTTAATATGAAGTTGGCAGTAGGTTTGCCACAAATAGCCTTATCAGAATGAGCTAAGGTCCAAGTATACTTATTTTCTTCAGGGTTTAAATCATAAATAGATGTTGGATTTTTTTGAAAGATGTTTTCCTATATCTATTAAGATAATCATACGATTTTTGATCCTTGTTTCTGTTGTATATTTATTCATTTGTGTATGTTGAACTATCCTTACATCCTTAGGATGAATCCTTCTTGACCATGGCGTATGATCTTTTTGATAATTTGTTGCATTCTGTTTGCCAGTATCTTGAGGATTTTTTCATCTACATTTATTAAAGTGACTGGCCTGCAGTGTTTCTTTATTTTAAGTTAAGTCTTTGTCTGGTATTGGAATCAGGGTAATGCTAGTTTCCAAGAATGACTTTGGAAGTACTGTTTTCCTCCCTACTTCCTTAAGATATTGATAAGTATTGGCATTAGATCTTCCTTGCAGTTATTGCAGAATTCAGTGTTGAGTTTGATCCTGGGTTTTCTTACTGCTTCAATTGCATTGCCTATTATTGGATTACTCAGGGTTTTTATATCTTCTTGTTTCAGTTTTGGAATACATATGTACCCAGCAATCTATACACTTCTTCTGGATTCTCCAATTTATTCGAGTATATATTTTTGAAGTACTTACTAATAATCTTCTGGATTTTGGCAGTGTGCATTGTGATTTTACCTTGTTTATTCCTGGTTGCATTGGCAAAGGGTTTGTGTATTTTGTTTATTCTTTTGAAGAACCAGTTCTTCAATTCATTGAAACTTTGTACTTTTTACCCTCAATTTCATTAATTTCTCCTTGAATCTTTATGATTTCTCTCCTGTGTTAGGTTTGAGTTTGGACTATTCTCGATTTCTAGGACTCTGAGGTGGTTTGGTAGTTTATTTGAGCTCAGTCCTGATGTAGTCATTCATAGCTATAGATTTCCTCTTAGGACTGCTTTCATTGTATCTCAAAGGTTTTGATATGTTGCACTGACATTGTCATTTATTCTAGAAAGTAATTTTTTCCTTGATTTCTTCTGTGATCCATTGACTACTCATGAATGTATTGTTTCACCTCTGAGTGGTTGCATAATTTCTGTTTCTTTGCCATTGATTTCTAGTTTCATTGTAATATGATCTGCATAGAATAATTTTGATTCTTTTGTATCTATTTGCACATATTTCATAGGCTAATATATTGTCTATTTTAGAGAAGGTTCCATTTGCTTCTGAGAACTGTATTTTGTTGCTGGTAGAAACATTCTGTAAATATATATTAAGTCTATTTGTTCTAAGTGTTGGCTCAAGTCTGATTTTTCTTTGTTGATTTTTTGTCTAGTTGATCTTTCTATTTGTGAATGTGTGGTATTGAAGTCTCCAGAAGTATTTGTTGTATGAAGTTGGTATTCTGGTGTTTTGTGCATATATATTTATAATTTTATTGCTTCCTATTTTTTTAACTTATATGTAAATGTTTGTTAAACTTATTTGTCTCTTCTGATTACTTTTGGCTTGAAGTTTACTTTTTCTGAAAATAGGATAAGTATTCTTCATTGTTTTTAAACTCCAGTTGCATGGAATTTTTTCCCATTTTTTTTTAGTGTAGGAATTTCTTTATTGATGTAATGTTTCTTATATACAGTACATGATTGGGCTTTGCCTGCTTTCAATGGAATTTTTAATTTTCTGGATATCTCACTGAGTTTGTTTTGTACATTCTATTTCTTTCCAATATTGTTCATTCATGGTTTCCATCATGTTCCCATGCTCCTGGACTTTTTTTATCTATGTCTTGTCTAGCTATGCTGAGCAACTCCTTTATCAAGGTTGTCATTTCTTGCTTGAGAGATTATTTCTAACCTTATTTCTTCTATAGTCTCATGTATTTGTTTCTTTATTTCACTTGCTATCTTTTCAGAAATTTCAGGTGTAAAATTTCCAATGTCCTCTGTTTCAATGTCTCCTGTACTTGTTCCTGATTGACTGGGCTTTTGAGATTGCATTTTGCTTTTTCATTTTGTCATTTTCATGTCTTGAGTTAATATTTTAGTCTTTTCAATCTTGCTAGTTTCAACTGTTCATTGTGTCTGTCTTAAGGTCCTACTGTGTGGCTGACATTCACCCAATTGCTGGTCCACTGAGTTGGTCCACTGAGCTGGTCCACTGTTGCAGGCCCTCTGAGTTCTTTTGTGTAGGGGTAGGGATTGCTGAGGCTCCCACCAGTCCACCAAGGTACTTCAGGTGGTGGAAGGGGTCACTGATGGTCCGTGGGCTGCTGAGGTCTTTTGGGTGAGGGGAGTGGTGGTCCACAAGCCCGCTGGTGGCTGAGGTCCTTCAGGTTCAGGGGAAGGGAGGCTGAGGCTCCCCTTGGCCACTGAAGTCCTCCAGGTGCAGGGGAAGGGTGGATGACGATCTGTGGGCTGCTGAGGTGCAGGGGGAGGGCAGTTGAGGCCCTCCTAGGCCTCAGAAGTCATCTGGATGCAGGGGAAGTGTGGCTGATGATCCATCAGCTGCTGAGTTCTTTCAGGTGCAGGTGAAGGGCATCTGAGGCTCCCATCGCCACTGACGTCCTATTCTTTCCATTAGATTTTCGGCATTGTTGAGTTCATGCTTTCTCTAGGATATCACTGAGATTTTTTTTTTCCAGTGCTGGGAATTGAATCAATGACCTCATACATGCTAGGCAAGTTCTCTGCCACTCACCCACATCACCAGTCTGATAATTTTTTAAGGCGCCAGCTTGGTGTTTATGAATTTCTTCAGATGCTTTTTGTTATGGAAACACCTTATTTCTCTTTCAGTTTTTAAAAATGTTTTTCCTGGATGTATCAGCATGGGCTGGATGTTATTTACTTTTAGGGCTCAAAACACCATTCCAATCTCTCCTAGCCTTTACAATTTGTGTAGAGAAGACTGCTGTAATTCTAATGGGTTTAATTTTATAAGTGATTTGTTGCTTTTCTCTAACATAAACTTTTTAGGTTCTACCTTTGTGTTAGACTTCTGAGTGTTTCCCTAGAAAGTGTTATGGAAATTTTGTTTTTTCTGTGTGTGGCTTTTTGGACTTCTGCGTGCCTCACTTTTCTGTATGCTGAATTCTTTTCCCATATTTGAAAGGTTTTCTGCTATTATTTCCATAAACATGCTTTTGTGCCATTTGTGCTGTCTTTTAATTTTCCACTAATTATAGCTAATCTTATCTTAATCTTTTTTGCATTATCTAGCATTTTGATCCATGTTTTTTGTTGTTGGTTTTGAGGTATCTCTGACTATATGAATGCATAAATACTAACTTCTGGTTCTGACATTCTGTCTTCACACTGGTCACTTTTGCTGCCCATACTTTCAATAAAATCTGTTTTTGTCTCTTAGATTTTAGTTTGGCACCTTTTCATGGACTCTAATGCTTTGTTAAACTGGTCATTCATGTTTTGTATCATTTTCTTTAGCTCAGTCAGCTTTTTATCAGCGTCTTCACTAAGCTGGTAGGTCATTTTGTTCATTAAGTCAACTATCTATTTATTTATATCATCCTTGAGCTTGGCAAACACCATATTGGTCTTTTTTGTCTTCTCTTTTATTATTTTATATAATTCAGCTGTTTGGTTTTAATTTCCTCCCTGTGAATGTCCCATAGATCAGCTCTGGGGGAGCAGGAAATTTTTGGAGGAATTTTGTTGTCTCATCTTTTATTTTGTTTTGTGTGGTGTTGCTTTGTGCTGTTTTGTCTTGTCTTGTTTTTTTTTGTTTCATGTAGAGATCGCAGACCAATTATTATAAAGATATTTTTTGTGGCTGGAATGGAGAGCTCATTAGTTAGTGTTTATTTTTTAGTTGTATACTATGGGTACAGCTACCTATAAGCATTTGCTTCTGTACCAATATCTGAACAGCTCAGTTAATTTAGGACTAGAAAGTTCACTATGATTGGTCCAACACACAGATTTCCTGAAATGAACTGCAGTATTGACAATGATATGAATACAAACCAGATATCAACATTTGGTTAAAAAAATGATAGCAACAACTACATCATTCTGGCAATAGCAACAAGATTAGTGGTAGTAATTGATTTAAAGACAAACTAGTTATTGACACAACATAAAAACCAATAAATGCTACTATTGTACCATCCTTAACCTTACTAAAGATATCTGTAATTGTGATATAGACACAAAAACAAACCAAATATTGATTTATAGTAAATATTTGTTAAATGTAAGTCCTATGCCACCATTAAGAGTAGTAAATAAGTCAACAGAAATAGCATAGTGTCAATGACATATCTAAACATTAATGCAGCTTAATTAATACTAGTAAAGATGGAGCAGACAGGGAATTAGAAAAGCAAAGAAATAAAATTTGAAAAAATAGCAAAAGGGATGATAAGGAGAGAAAAGTGTGATAACAGATTCTATTAAGGAGTAAAAGAAAATTAAGAGAATTAGAAATGAGTAACAGAAAAGAAAAACAAAACAAAACAAAAGACAAGAAAAAAAGAGGGTAAAATAAAGAAAAAGAAGACAAAGAAAAAATAAGGAAAAAGACAGAAAAAGGAAAGAACCCAAACTCCAAAACACCAATGAAGAAAACAAAAGAAAGAAATGAGTTAAAAAAAATTCTACATGTTATCAAATAAATTGTTTCTTTCCAGGACTGCAGTATTGAGATTTTCCAGAAATGTGGGAGGGACACTGAATTACTGCTAAGACCTATTTTTTCCCCCAAATAATGTTTTCCTGTATGAATGCCAACTCCTACCCTCCCCTACCCACTGGATGTGATTGGCCAGTGTTTTCTGACCAACGGTTATGGTCACCCTAGTAGCTCCCAGTTTCCATGTTACTCACTGCACCCCAAGTCATAGGCTTTTCTGCTAAATTTACACCTTATGGGTTTGTGAGTTAACCCCCCTACTCCAGAAGTCCTTCTGTCTGTATACCCCAGACTGGGCTTGTCTAAGTTTAAGTGTACCCCTGTTTACACGGATAGACAAGGAAAGCAAATAGGTTACTGAGCAGGGTGCTGATTGTAGGCAGTGGGGCAGGGGTCAAGCAGACTACTAGAATTAATGCCAGACCTTGCAGAACCAGTTCCCTCTGAAAACCACCTATGACCAGTTTTGCTTCTTATCATGAGGGGGAGTGACCCTGTCTTCTTCTCAGCCTAAACTTAAATTTCTTAGGATGTCCATGTCTAGCCCACATCCTCTCTGTAACTATTTTGTGTCTCTCATGCACCCAGTCGCTGTGGTAGGGTGACACTAGGAACACAGAAGTGTAGTTCTTTTGTTACTCTTCTGTGGTCCAGTCTTAAGCAATTAACCCCTTCCTGAAATGCTCCTGAGGAAACCCTCTCAAATATCCCAAGTGCTGCACTGAATTTCTTCTCTGACTCTAGCCTGCCTGGTAGGAGTCACTTTCAGAGTGAAACCCCATACTGTTTCTCTAGTTTACAGTAGTAGTGGGGTTTTTTTGAGCTTATCACTGCCAACTGGGTTTGTTATTTTTTTCCCTGGAGCTGCTGACTCTCCCTGGGCTTACCTTATGTCAGAGGAGATTGGTTTCTCACACCTAGATAAATTTTCTGCCAGAACATAACGCACATGATCTCTAGTCCAACTCCCAGTGTGGTCCTTGTTCCCAACTGAAACCTTTTGAGCCTGGTCTTTATTGTGTGCTTTCATATCTGCAATCTAGTGCTGAGCTCTGGCAAGAATGCCCTTTCAGACTCTATCTGTATCTTTCTATGGCTTCTCTTACCTATGGTTCCAAACCTTCCCAAACTCTTCCCGGAAATAAATTCCAAAGGCTTCTAAACCACATGGTTAGATATAGTCACAGCAATAATCCAAGTCCTGATACCAATTTTCTGTATTAGATTTCTCATTGCTGAGATACAATGACCAACATACATAACTTAAGGTGAGAGAGGTTAAGTTTTCATGATCCGTGGTTCCAAGGCAAGGACATCATGGCCAAAGGCCATGGCAGCATGGAGCAGGGCAGGAAGTAGATCACTGGAAGTGTGCCAGAGCAGATGTCACAGAAGTCCAGACAAAGACCCTCATGGCCACACTTCCATAGTCCACCTGGATATACTTAAAATATGCTCCACCAATCCCCAGGGGAGATCTTAAAGCAAGTCGAATTGAAGCTCCACCCTAACAGACATGAGAGCCCACTCCAATAACTTCATTTTAACTGATTTACCCTTTAAAGGTTCTGTTTCCAAATGCAGTCACATTTTGAAGTATGAGGAGTTAAAACTTCAACATTTGCATGTTGAGGGGGGTGGAGGCACATATATCTTATAACTTCCATTTCCTTCCTGTGTCCTCCACCTCCTCCATATTTTGTGAGGTCATATCAAAACTGCTCATTAAATGTTTGAAGATGAAAAGAATCAAAAAATTGTGAGTGACTGGACAATGTGCTGCCTCACAGTACAGCAGACCTTCCTTATCCTCAGTAGTCACTTTCCAGCCCCTCCTTTGCTGAGTCTAGAGGGACCCTTTTGAGCTTACTTCCATCATGTGGGGCAGAATTCTACCTGATGCACTGCTGCATCCCCGTTTCAGGGTGGGCAGCTGTTGGAGGGGATGACTGCATTTCAGAGGAAAGAGTGAGATTCACGAGTTTAATTCTACTTAATATTTTCCCAATTCCCAGTCTCTTGCTGTTTTCTCACATCCAGTTAACTTCCCTGAGCTATCAATTCTCCCAAAGAAATGTCACTCCTCTTGATTCCTGGAGGTTGACATAAATCCTGAGGAGCTCTTGCTTGGACCATATTACTCACCTTTTAACTGACATGGGTTAGCACCATCCTCACCTTGGCACTTCATTGTCCTTGCGATTGTCACCTGTCTAAAAGACAGGATTAACCATGTTGTTCATTTGCCTCAAAAACTCCAATGATCCCTCATCTAGGGTACTTCTATATTTCTTAACACATCCTTCAAACCCTTCAGGGCATGTCCTCCACCACCTGTCCAAGGTACTTGCTAGTCTCCACTCTCCTGCCACACCAGGTCCAGGGAACACAGGGACTCTGTCCCAGCTTGCACTTGCCCCCACAGCCCACACCCTAGTTACCTTCTCATTGTTGAGACACAATTTCCAGCACCCGCAACTCTAAGGAGGAAAAGTTTATTTTGGCCCACAGTTTGTAGAGGTTTCAGTCCATAGTTAGCTGGCTCCCAGGCAAGACAGCATGGCAGAGGAGTCATGCTCATGGCACGGCAGTGGGAAGCAGAGAGAGATCCAGGGAAGAGGTAAAGAGATTGACCCTTCCAGGCCACACTCCCAGTGTCCCACCTCTCAAATCACATACAGCTCTAAACTCAGCAGTGGTTAATCCACTTATAAATATCACGCTCCCATGATTGATCCAATAACCTCTGTCTATGAGTGCATGAGGTTTTGGGGGGGACCTCCAGATATAAACAGCCTTCAGTACTTTCCTGTCTATCCTTAGGCAGCTCACACAGCACAGTCTTCTCCAAGCCTCCTGGGTCACATGTTCAGTTATCCTTTGAGCTCTTTATCATAGACACTTGTTTTTCAGTATAGGTTTTTTTTTTTTGGATGTGTATATTTATCTACAACTGCTAGACTGAGTACTCTGATGGGGGAAAAAAATCAGTGTTAGTATTCAGTGTATTGCCAACACCTGTGATGGTTCTAGAACTTGTTGGTACTCAGAGATGTCCCAAAATACAATTGTTTTTTTCTGGCTGCCTAATATGTGGCAGGCATAAAGATATGCGTGATCTGACTTAGGGACAAGAGGTAGATACAACACAGCCCAGTTGTGACCTACAGGAGTCCTCTAAGGCTCAGCTAGAGTTGTTGAGAGGAGAGAAGGGCTTCGTATGGCCATGGCCTGTGATCTGGAGCTCTGGATAGTGACTGTGTAAAACAAGTAAAAAACAATTCCTCATCCATGCAGGTAGAGACAAGGGGACACAGTCCCATAGAAGTAAATGGTCCAGTTAAAAGAAAATAAGGAACCACCAGGGAAAAACTTCAAGAAAAAGTGGCTGAAGTGAACTGTGAAGGCAGAATCGTGCCCTGAAAATCTTCATGCTGAAGTAAAGCACCTTGGCTTGCAACACAAGTTACATGTTTTCACGATCTTCCAGATAGCATAATGAAAAGCAAGAGCCCACATATGGGACGACTTAAGCTGGTGCTAGGGAATGTGTGTGTCACCCTGAGCAGGGGTGGTACGTGCTGTATAACTAGGCCCAGCCTGAGGCCACAGTGCAGTCATAAATCAAGAAGCGGGTGTTTAAAAAGCAGTGGAAGTGTTAAGGAAACACGGAATGGCCGACCTGTGAGGTTGGACTGTTACTCCCTACAAGAAGTTAGATGACTAATGATGTGGGTAAATATGTGCTTAGCTTTCTTGCGGCCACACATGCAATTTATTTAATTCTGGAGGTATGATATAGTTCTAGAAGCCCTCAAGCATGATAGTGCTCAGTTGAAATGGCTTCCCACTACTCAAAAGGGGCTGGAAACCTGTTCTCTTAAACAAAATCTTTTTTCTCTGATAAGTGAGATTTGTGTACAGAAGATGGTATTTAGGGGAATACCCACTTTTCCAGTTTTATTTATAGCTCCCAAAGTTCTGCCCAAAGATAATCATACCACTGGGTTATTAGGAACTTTTAAAATGAAAATAAAGATACCTTGGAAGGCTCTGGGTCTTACCTTAGGGTTTACGGGTGACATTCACAGTGCTTCATGACAGATGGATGACGGGAAGGCCTCAAAGTCTATGGAGATGAAGGATGACAAGGAATCAAGTAGAAGCCTGAGACTGATCACCTGCCCAGTGAAAAATCAGCTGCCTCCTCATTCCTCTCTGCCTCACTTTCCATATCTCTAGAAGGGGCTAATGAAACATGCCTCACAAAGGTTAAAGAGACCTCAGGACAAGGTGCCCATTTCCAAATAGAATATGTTTCTCAGATTTGCATGAAAGTCAAATATAATTAAGTTTAACAAGGAATATGGATATAAATAAGGGCTGTGTCCAAAAAGCTATTGATTACAAAATACCTAATTATGCTTTATTTTTTGGATCTTAGAAATATCTTAACAGTTTATTCTTTTAAAAATAGTTTTTCTTAATATTTATTCTATAAGTAAACACACACTAATGAGCTGAAGCCCCATGAGCATTGCGGTTCATAGAGGTCACCAGCTGCTCATGCTTGGAATGATCTTCTCGTGTCACTCATTCATTCCTTTCTCCAATTGTTCAACGAAGACAAAACAATGAGTGCCCAGCACCTGACAATTTGTACTCAAATGTGTTAGGATTATGAGATATACTGATTTATCATTTTCTCTTATTGAAAAAGTTCTATCTATTTTACAAAATTGATAAAAGAAAATAAACACACAAACATTACGGTGCACAGATACTAAGCAGAATAGTTGTTAAACAGAACCCTGGGCTGGCCACAGCACCCAGGGACAGGGCCAATTTCTCTCCATCTACAGCGATGAATGTCTAAGCACAACATAGACAAGTGATAGAAGGATATCAGTGTAAAATAGAGAAGTGGAAGAGTTGAAAGCCATCAATAATGTTTCTCAAATATTTTAAATAAGCAAATATATTGGCTTCCTTAAACTCTAAGGAAATATTAGAAATGGGAGAGATGAGAGGAGGACACCAGGGCAGGAAAAGAAGACAGAATTCAGAAAGCATGCAGAGAAAATGGGGTCCCGTTCAAAGCCTCCTACTCCTCCTGAGCGCCAGCTTAGACCCCAGAAAGATGTGATTTAGGCCCTGCTAAAGATAAATGAAATCAGAATTTCTAGGGTGACATGAGGCATGGATTCACACCCAAGATTTGCCTATTACTAACTGTGGTTTTGGGCTTTACTTCTGTATAGGCCCGTTTATTAAAATGACTGGGTTTTCCTGTATCATAGATAAGCTGTTCATGTTTATGACTGAAACATGGAAATTGCTCAGAACATCCTATTTCCCTCTCTATTAATAGATAATGCTAAAATAGCAGATAGGAAGAGCACTTCTGAGAGACCTTATAATAGTATCAAATGAACCAGGCTGCAAGGATGAGAGGATGCAGATACCAGAGGAGCCCGAGAAAATACCATGCACTTACAGAAGTCAAATCACTTCTGACTCATCTGACATAGTCCTCAACCCTCTATCCCTGACCCTGGATGACCATCTGAACTGGTCAAAGGACAGAGTGAGCTGCGGGGTTGGATATGATAGAAGAGACGCAGCACCTCGGATCACCCTAAGGAATTGGGAAATTTAACCATTTTATTTTTAACAAGTTTTCTTAGGCCTCTGAGCACTTGATAAAGATTAACTCTTCATAATTAAAAGTCATACAACTTGGAAATGGAAACATCACTCCTATGCTTTTTAAAAATTAAACATTTTATATGAGAAAATGTACATTAACATGAACATTTAGTAAGCAATAAAGAAATATCCTGCATATTCTTTTTTATTTTTATTAGTACATGTTTGCATTACATAGTGCTTGCATTTCTTGTGTGGAGTTAATACATGTACATGATACATCTTAATTCCTTTTTTCAAAGAACTACCTTCCTACTTCCTATATTCTATCTTTTATTTTGCTCTTTATAACTTGAGTTTCTTATATAAGAGAAA
>RJWT010007950.1:0-13646 GCA_004365215.1 Cuniculus paca
AAAAAAAAAAAAGCAGACTATAAAATCCCACAAGCAAAACCAAAACTTAAATATACATTTTTAAATTCTGTAAACAGTGAACTGTAGTTACCTATAAATGTTCACCTTAATGAAATTTTTTCTTCCTAATGTTTCAATAAAAAAAATTGGAAAATGATAGAGGACGATATCTGCAGAGAACATTATTATACATCACAGTAAAAAAGAAATAAAGATATCCAGTCGGTCATCTTTAAATCATTTTTTGTTTTACCAAAGAACCATTGCACAGTTCCTTTTAATATTATCATATTTTGCAGGGTTTAACCCAAACAAATTTTTTCATGTTACTACTCATTTTATATATTTTGTCCTTGTCTCACTCATTTAATGTATCACAAGATGCTTTGAATAATAAAATTTACCTTTCTTTAAATGAAAGTAGAAAAAAATGAAGATGCAAAGACTTGATGCACCAGTTGGTCATGTTTCATTCATGTGTGTTATTCCTTTGAAAGAAGATACAGATTACAAGATTTTACCACTCTAGTTTTTGCATATAAACAAGGTATAAATTCTTGTGGTCTTGAAAATACTACATGTAAATCATACTTGCAGTCGGATAAAATATTGAATTATATTGACCACTAGCTAAGAAATACTATGATGATGTGCAGAGAATTGGACTTAGAAATTACAATATATGAATCGTTTTCCTAGATGAATTCCTAATGATACATACATATATATATAAATATATGTATACAAATATATATATTATATATACATAATTTATGAGATATGGATGGGTACTGAAGCATCCTTGGACCCAGTGTCCTCAGAAATAAAGTGAATGAAGCAAGATTTAAGTGAGTGTAAGCCATATAATAATAAATTCCATATAATACAAACTTTCATAGGAAATTATATCACCTACAGACAACCACATTGATAGTAAGTGTTTTGTAAAGCAAAGGTCAATAAATTTCCACACTTTACTACATAAGGAAATTCTGAGACTAAAATAATATTATTATTTCTGGCTAATATATTTTATTTGTAGAGTACAGACTTTATTTTAGAGGACATGAATACAATTCTAGAAACATTTGGTAACAAACATGTTAAGGATTATAGAATAGTGTTTTGCTAATTTTGATTTTTTTTTAAATGTAGCCAAGTTTCCCTCCACATAAAAATAAAAGAACATCATTAGTAGTAGTATCAGAAATGATATCAGATATATTTATAGATGTATAGATATGTATTTGTGTTTAGACATGCCGCAAACCTTATGTGGTTCTGGCGATTCAAAGGTGGCTGCATCTAGACTGTGTAGTGTCCTGGAATCAAGAGTGCATGATTAATAAATCAGTCTAATGATTGATCTGGCACACTTCTAGCTAGGACTAAGGTTATGAGTGCTACACTGACTCTAGGGCACATAGCCTGAAAAAAATGTAAGAGACAGAAAAAAAAGTCTAATGTGCTCTCATCTGCCTGCTTGCCTTGGACTACTTCTCCTCTGTGATGCCTCTCTGCCATGCCACCCACTGCCTTGGAGCCAAGTGATTAGGGATTGAAACCTCTACTAACTGTAAGCCAAAATAAACCTTTCCTCTTTTGCATTTGGGTGTTACCATTTTATCTCAGCAATCACAAATGTAACTAAGACAGAATTTGGTACCAGAGAAGTAGGGGCATCGAAGTGACTGTACTTAACCGCGTGGTTCAGCAGACTTTAGAACTGGCTTGTGCGAAGAGTTTGGAAAGATTTGGAAACGCTGACTGAAAAGGCAACCATGAAATGCTTCAGACTGTACTTGCTAGCAGATTCTCGTCAGAGTTCAAAAGGCCAGAATGCTGCTAGAAATGCTGCCAGTAAAAACCAGTCTTAGAGGAGTTTTCTGTTGGGAAGGAGAACTGCATTGGCTATTGGAGTCTAGAATGTGTGTGTTACATCTTGGCAAAAGTTTGTCTGCATTTTGCTCTTGTTCAGAGGCTTTGCCTGAGACCCAGATTAAAGGGAGCAGATTAAATATTCTTTCAGAATATGTGTCAAGACAGTCTAATGTTGGGGTGGTGGCATAGCTACTACTGGGGGCTTTCAGATAGATCTATTTTGAGAATTAAGAACAAAGAGGCCAACAGAATGATTTAAAGCATTGTGAGTTTGACCAGAAAGGATGATCCAATAAAACTGTGGACTGCAAGATGGAGCAGAGTAAAACTTCATTGCTGAGGAGGACAAAAAAAAAGTGGCCTGAAGACATCACAAAACCCAGCAGGACTCCATCCTTTGCAGCCTCAAAGTTGCAAAAGTGAAGAAAAACTTCGATTTGAGAAGAAAGCCCCAGAGAATGATATTCCAGAATGACTGTGGCCTAGGAAAGTTGTTTCTTGAGATTTGGTTCACAGGCACTCAACTTCCACAATCAAGAGAGAAAAAAGTCTGGCTACTGTTCCAGCTGGCAGCAGCCCTTGGCATTATGCACATATTGCTGGTTTTAGGTGCATGCAGAAAGCAAGAGTTGTGAGGAAGGATTCCACTCAGTTTTCAGAAGGCATGGGAAGCCAGATAGAGTATACCTGAGAGAGCAGTGTGTGAAGCTATGAGTGTGAAGCCAAAGATGCCCAGGAGACCCCAGAAGTATGGAGAAGTCAGGAGTGTGGCTTGCCTGAGAAAAATGCAAGGAAGGAGTAGAGCAGACCTAAAAGAGAATTCATGGGCACTACAACCCCCATTGGTGCCATAGGCCTGGAGTCACCCAAGCCCTTTAGAGTTTACATCTTGCCACAGTTTATCTTTGATGCTGTAGATGGAACTACAGAATTTAATGTTTGCCCTGCTGAATTTTGGACTTGCTTTGGTCCTACTCCTTTGTGTCTCCCTATTTGTACCTTTGGGAATGGTAATGTTTGCCTTGTGCCATTGAATATTGGAAACACTTAACATTCTTTTCATTTGTACAGGGGCTTGCAGCTAAGAGTTTGCCTTAAATGTTAGAGGAGACATTGGACATGGACTCTTCAGCAATGCTGAAACTGTCAGGACATTGGCAACTCTTAGAGATGGACTAGGTGCCTTTGGCATAAAGGGATGCACACTAGTCACTGGGGGACTGGGGGCAGAATGTGACCACAGAAAGGCATCACAGAGGAGGAATAGTCCATCCAAGGCAAGGAGGCAGGCAAGGGCACATTAGCTCTTTTTCTATAGATTATATTTTGTGCTTGTACATGAATAATTTTGATTCTTCTTTTTTCTCAATCCCTTTCCTCCCCTCAGCTTCTCTTTTCCTCCCTTTTCACAAAGATTTGTTTCCGTTTTATCATTTTTTATTATCATTTTAATTTTCTTTTTCCCTTTCTTCCTTTTCCCCTCCTGAAGCTTTATTCCTCTTTCTTTTTTAATAATTTCTTCCCATTTCACAGTATTTATTGCATATTTTGATCCTTATTTGCTCTTTCAGTTTCCCATACCAGGAAGACAATACAATGTTTATATATGTGAGTCTGATTTATTTCACTTTAGAGTATGGTCTCAAGTTGCACGCATTTACCTAAAATTGTCTCAAATTTATCCTTCTTTATGGTGGAGTAGTACTTTATGCAGCTACCCAAAACTATCCCAGATACAACAGTGATTTAGCAATGACACAGCTTTAACTCTGGTTTATTAATTACACAGTTTTAATCCCAGTATCATACACTTTATACCTACGCACCTCTGAGAAAGCACCATTTATGACTGAAAAAGGTTTTGGCAGTCATCTAGACTCAAGCTATAACATTCCCCCCTTGGGCTCTCAAAGACTCATACACATTCCTTTATGTTTAGCTCCATATGTATAGGAACCAAGGTCATGCCTCCATGACCTATTCAAACACACCCAGACACGTGCTTTACTAATTCCTATGCAGCACCCATGACAGTCAAGTTGACACAGTTAAGCATAACCAGCACCACAATAAGTCATAAAATACTCCCAGAGTTCAGCAGTCAGTATGAGGTAAGGAGAGAAAATGAAGAACGGTCATGAGAAGTATTTTAAAATATTCAATAATGATAGTATTTACCAAATTGTAGATGACCTTTCAGGAAAATAGTGTCAGAAATAATTATAGGAATAGATTCCAATTAGTGTAAACTTATTGAATAAGTGAATAGATGGATAGCAGAAACATTTTATGTGGTACAGTTTTAGGAAGTGTATTTTTAAGCTTAAGTGTAGAAAAAAAGAGAAGTGAAGTCAAGGAAATACTTATGTAGCCTATTGGCCATTCATTCATTATTTGGAAATATGTACTGGCAAAATTGCATTTGTCCCAACAAAACTCAGATATGTTTTATAAAAATTAGTATATCACAATTACTTTGGGAGATGTATTTTTGAAACGAATGGAGAAATTCTTGCAATAGACTGGAAATTTATAGTAACAACAGGATCACTTTTAGAAAACAAAGTAGTCCATATAGCCCATTTGCATAGTTGCAATTACTATGCCTTATATTTATCACTTTCCTAGGTGGTATTGAATCAGCAAATAATTATACACTGTCTGTGTTTAGGGTTTTTCAGAGGCAGAAATTTTAAAAATATATACAGCTGTATGTCTCAAATGCTTGTATGATTCTTAGAAAAATAACTACTCAGTGTCTCATGGAAAAATAGTTAAGAATGATTATTTGTGCTTGTGTATGTTGAAAGAGTCAAAATGGATTCCAATAAGGAAAGTTGGCTCACAGCAAGAAAATTCTAAACACCAAAGTCCAAAAGCTGAATGTGAGAATCTATTCCTCTAAATAAATGAGTAATGAGTGTCTTAAAGAAGTAGAAAATGTATCAACAGACATCTTAAACTTAACAATATTTATAAAGGTGTTTCAGTCTTCAGCATGTGGAAAGCCAATTTTTCTAGCACCATTTATTAAAGAGGATATCTTTCTTCCAGTGAACATGTTTGGCCCCTCTGTCAAAGATAAGATGGCTGAGTTCTTTGTAGGTTTGTCTGCATCTTCTAATCTGTTCCACTGATCCACAGGTCTATTTTTTTGCCAGTACCATGTCAATTTTATCACACTAGCTTTGTAGTATAAGATTAAAACTAGACCTATGTCTATCACCATGGCACTAAACTAAACTCAAAGATCTAGATATTAAAACAGAAACACTAAATCTACTGGAAGACAAAGTAGGTAGAATCTTGAAAACATAGGGGTAGAAAAGAGTTCATGAACAAAACTCAAACCGCACGGGAAGTACTTCAAAGAATCAAGAACTGGGATCTCAGCTTATTAAAAAGTTTTTGCATTTCAAAGTAAATCACCAACAGAATGAAAACTGACAGAATGGAAAAAAATCCTAGCCAGTCCCTCAGACAAAGGACTTATATCAGTACATATAAAGAATTGAAAAACATCAGACCACTCAAATTCAAAGACCAATCCATAGAATGAGCATCTGAGATGAACACGCACTTCTCAGATGAAGAAATGCAAATGGCAAATAAATACATGAAAAATGTTCAATATCAGCTGTCATTCGAGAAAGGCAAACTGAAACACTGAGATTCCTCATTGCCATCAAGAAATCAACAATGTTGGCAGGGCCATGGGGAAAAAGGAACCTTTCTCCACTGTTGATGGAAGTGCAGGCTGGTAAAACCACTATGAAAATCAATGTGGAGATTCCTCAAAAACTAAGATTGGAGATCCCATTCCATCAAGCTATTTCTCTTCTAGGTATTTTCCCATAAGAATTGAAAACATCATGCCACAGCAACATATGTGCACCCATGTATATAGCAGCACAATTTGTAATAGCTAAATCTTGGAAACAACCCAAATGCCCATTAACCACAGAATGGATAAAAAAATGTGGTATTTTTATACAATGGAATTTTACTCAGTTATCAAAAAGGATAATCCTGAGGCTTTTATAGGTAAATGGAGGCAAATTGAGACCATACTCATAAGTGAAGTAAATCAAATTCACATTTATAAATATTGTATTGTCTTCCTAGTGTAAAAAAAGAAACTGAAAGAGTAATAAGATCCAAAATGTACAATAGATATTGTGAAAATGAAACAGAAAGAAAGTGCTCAAAAGGAAAGAATATATATGTAATACATACTATACATATATGTATATATATGTATTGTATGTATGTATACAAGATAGATTACTATACTACTAATCTGCACAATTTGATCAAAAAGAACAGTTTGTGTTTTCATTGTTTGATTGTTTGGTCATTTTTTCATGCCTAAATCTTGCAATTAGAACAACTACTTCTAAGATAAAAATATTAATTTCCTATTTTTTTGAAATTCTGTATCATTTCTATCCTTTTTTGTTTCATTTTGTTTTTAAAATAAATAAAATAAATAAAAAGAAAGATGTTTCAGTGAAGAAGGCAAAAGACAATCACACTGAGATCCCCAATGACCCCTTCTTTCATTACCATTTCACTTATTTTCCCCTCAGCATAAAATTTAATACAGTTATTTTTCCAAACTGGAGTAATTATAACCTCTACTCTACAGAGCCATGCCTTAGTGGCTACTTCACACGAACTGCACTTGCTTTCATGTTTGATAGTTATGATAACTTACTTTGAATTTACTCAAATGCCCTATAAATTATTTCCAGAACGACATGATTGCAGTTTTCTCATCTTACATTATTTTCTTCCTCTCCAGGTACTGTCCTTTTATCTAATGCAGTAAGTGGGATACACATTTCCCACAAGAGTAGAAGAAATTATAAATAAGAAATCAAGTAATTATTCCCAACAGCCAACATGTAAGAAAAAATCCTGGATGTGTGAATGGATAGAGAAACTGTGGTATACATGTGCGTATACACACACACACAAAATTATTTAGCTTTAAAGAATACAAAAACTGCCTTTTGCAGTGGTATAAGTGTAATAGCTAATGCCTGGATGTCCTTCCACAGCCTCATGCAGTCATGGGGGCAGGCTTCTAGAATCTGTGATTGATTCATTGCCCGTGCTGGGATTATGGGTGTGAGTGCTACACCTGCCCTAGGGTGAGTGGCCTACACACAATATAAGAGACAGAAAGAATCTTCTCTCACACTCTTCCCTTTTTGCCACTGTTGCTTTTACTGTTTTAGGCCACCATGAACTGTTGCCCTCTGCCATGTGACACCCTGCCTCAGACCCAGCAGATTATGAACTATAACCTCCACAAACTATGAGCTAAGTAAACCTTTGCTTCCTTAATTTTGAGTATCCACTATTTCATCTCAGCAATGAAAGAAAAACAACACAATGAATGAACTTGAAACATATTATTCTAAATGAGATAAACCAGACATAGAAAGGCAAGAACTGCATGATCTCACTCATAAGCAACAACTTTAAAAGACATTTAAATAAACAGAAACCAAAAGGAAAACAATGATGACCAGAAACTGAAGGAAAAGAAAATTGAGAGTAGATCAGAAAGCACAACGTGGAGTTAAGTAGAGATGTGATGCACTGCATGAGGACTATAGAAAATATTCTATACAATGAGCATGGTACATATCTGTAATCCTCACAACTAGCACTTGTGAAGCTGAGGCAGGAGGATTTCTGCAAGTTCAGGGCCAGCCTGGGCTACATAATGAATTCATAATGAGACCCTGCCTCAAAAAACAACAAATATAACATATATATATATATATATAAATATATATATATATGTATATATAATGATCAAGTTTTCATGTAAATGAAAACAAACTGAGAAAAGGTAAAGAATGATAGTGGTCCTACCAGCTCAGAGTTGGGACATAGACTCTCATCCATGAGGCCATGTGTGGATGTGGATCCCTAATTTGCACACCTTTCAGTTCCAGAAGCTGGCAGTAGATTGGAAAAATGACAAAGGGAGTAACTCTACTTTGTTTGCATGGATATGATAAACATACTTGTTTCCTGTGCCATTCTAAAAACACAGGCTCATTGTAAAATCTAGGTGAATAAAATTCTAGAAAAGCAGTTGTCTTCGCAATCACGTGGGCAGTTTAAAATAAAAATTTTGCATATAATGAAAGAAAAAGAGAAAATTCTTGGGGCACAACTTGCTGTCTCTGTCCACAGGACACTTTGAATATTCAAATTTCCAAGGCTATGCCACACAGCACACCCTTCTCCTCCCTTCTCAGGGGACCACGCCCCAAGCACCTTCAGAGACCACAACTACCTTAAAGTTTAGCACGATGTTCAGCTCTTTCCGTTAGATGTGGGTCTAGTAACATGGAAAACTGAAAGAAAAGTCATATAATAGAAGTAAGTTAGCGTAATGAAAATTCACATTCGCAAAGGGAAATTTATGAATAAAGAAATAAGCGATCAACAATAATGAAAACTACTGTATAGCGATTAAGAAATTTTCCCATTCTGAGAGTGGAATGAATTCTTTAGTGAATGGATCTGTCTCTGGTGTACTTTTTTGAAGGAAAAAATTCCCTTACACCCTGTCATCTGTATCCTTGCTTCTGACTTCTGCAGTGTTTTCCCATGCCTCATATCTTCACAGGACATACCAAAAGTAGACTTTTGAGGATAACTGTGTGTGGGCCTACACAACTCTCTAACTGATCCATATCGGAGAAAATTTGAGGAGAGAGTAGAACACTAAGGGTTAAATTTCCATGAGTAATTAAAAAAAAAAAAAGAAGAAGAACTCTTTTAAAGTAAACTTCTTTTCCCCTTCAGATTCATATCCAAGTGCTGACGTCAAAATGCCCAGTTAGAAATATCATTCAGTCTCAAGACAATGTTCCTTTATTTACTAACCTCTGTGTCTTCTCGCTTACTTCTCAAGTTAATGATGGCACCATGAGACTATTTGAAATAAAAAGTTTGATTGAGAAAGCACCACCCTAATTTGATTTTTGTTGAAGGTCTGGCTCTCGCGGCTTGACAGATAATCTTAGTAGGAGAGACTTGAAAAGGTGCAGAAAGCAGGCTTATTTCCTTTCGCACCTGTCGTTTTGCTAACAAGTGCATTATTTTCAGAATTACAAGCAGTTCACTTTGCCTGTACTGTCAAAGTGGTATCTTTAAATTACCAGTTTAAAAATTAATGTAGATTTATCAAGTTAAGATGCTTGAATTTATATTGACTACTTATATATGTTCAATTAAATATTTTCTAACATTATTAGCTGGAAAGAGATAATTTGGATACTTTCAAAAAAACATAGGCATATTTTCTGTAAGATAATTTACTAATTACAATAATAATTAAAAAGTACTAAAAGTCATTATTAAAAAATGTAGTTTGACTCATAAATTTCACATATATACAAACTGAATCATCCCAGTTCAGTTTCAGACTAGGTCTTTTCATTCCATTTTCATTGCAGTTTCTACCACGGCATATCCTTGTACAACTGTTACTGTAAGCACCATTGTATTGAACTTCATGGGTTTTAAAAGTTTAATTGTAAAAACACAGGTTTTAAAAATTCATTTGCCATAAATTTCTGTATTCTAATCTGCTGTTCTTGTGAATTGATCCTCAGAATTCTTATAATACAATACATTGAAGTACCAGAAATTATTAAATGTTAAGGACTATATTTTCATTATAAATTGCTATTGCAGTATAATGAAAAATGAAAAGAAGATTAAAAACCGATTTAAACTTTAATCCTTAAATCTCTTCTTCAAGTGATTTTGGTTTTCAAGGAATGATCTTAAGATTTCATATTATGTACAAAGATATTTGTGTTATTACCATGGTTTTTGTTGCAAACAACCAGGGTTTAGCTTAGTTTAAAAATGAAAACAATCTTTGAAGCCCATTTTAGCAAGAGATTTGATCAACAGGAAACAGAAGTCATTAATCTGTTTATTACATGTAGTTGCAACAGCTTGTTGTAGGAAACAGTATGATTTATTTCTAAGCTAGAAAAAATTTAAATGATCAAAATAAAAGAATATTTACAAAATCAGAAATGCAACTCTAGGGATCATTGATATTGTGGTAAAGTGAGTACCCCACATGTATAGTTCAGCACCTCACTTAGTTATTTCTAAATTACTGTTGTGTCAAATGCCAATTGTGACCTTTTTTAAAAAACATTCAAAAATAATACTGAGTTTCAAGTTAAAACACGTAGAAAATAAAATGTTCACACAGCATTTCTTTTAAAGTTACTTATAAGAACAGTTCTATTTCCAGAAAGTTAACACATTGTTAAACTTTATAATGAATAGTGTTTGCAAATATTTTGTAACTTTATTTTTTGATATATGCATCATTTCTCTGCAGGATTAGCAGTGTATAAAAGCAGATGTAAAGAATCAAAGAAGAGTTTCCGACTTGCATTTAATTTACAATATACTTACAGAAAAACTCTGGTCTATTAGAAGTTCACTAGTTACAATAAGTACTAAAGTACAGTAATCAAAATTTTGGCACAAGTATATCTGTGTTTTAATAGAATCTTTCACTTATCAGTTGCATAAGTATCAATGCATTTAACTAATGAGCCTTGATCTTCATTATTCATAAAGCAGGGATAAGGAAAAATAACTTTCATTTTTACTGTAAAAATAATGATTAAATTTTATTGCATGTTATTAGGGAATATTCTATTGCCACAAGTAGATAAACTATAGCTACATCAATCAGATAAATAAAATAAACTTTTAAAGTTGTCTGGAAAGGGAGGTAAAATCATCTCATATTATTATGTTGTTTCATCCATCCATGATCTTTTGGTGCACAGTATTACACCTGATGACAAATGCCTGTGCATATTCAATGTAATTAATAAAAATTTTTAAATGTTGTTGAAATACTATTATTCCTATTTTAAAGATGAGATAATATTGTCACACGTTAGTGGTCTGCTTTAAATCATTTAAGCAAATGCAGATAGGAGGAATTCGTACTCATACACAAACATGAAATGTTTGAAGTTCCAATTGTTCTGTTATATCATTTCTTGTTCCACATTTGGTAAGTAGCCAATGGAGATATGAACACTTTTTTTAAACTGCACAGAATAAAATTAGAAAAATTAAAGTCATATAATATTTTCAAAATTACTAAGGTATTAAGAGAGGACAAAAGAAACTGAAAGAGTAAATAGGATCCAAAAGGTACAATGGATATTGTGAAAAAAAAAGAACTTGCTCAAAAGCAAGGAACAACTGGGATGGGGTAAAGGAGAAAAAGGAGGGGAAAAAATATATATATATACACACACAAGATTAGCTAAAATAATTTTACCACTCATTCTATCAGTTCATTGAAAGGAACAATTTAGTGTTTATATTATTTAATCAATTTTGCATGCCTATATCTGGTAATCTGAACAACTATTTTGAAGACAACAGCATGCATTATAATAACCATTGTTAATTTCCTATCATCTTGTTTTGAAATTCTGTACCATTTTTATTGATTTTTTTATTCTATTCAAAAGAAAAAATCTTGTATATCACATAGGAAAATGAAAGAAAGGAAATGTCTATGATACTTTAAAAAGAGAAAATATAAAATAGGAAGACTATATTAGGGTAAAGTAGGTTACAATTATTGTTCAGTAAATGCAAACAGAATGAGCTCACCTAAGAAAAAGAAGCAAGAAACTTTACATAATTGATTAAAAGAAAACCTCAATCATATGCTCCTAACAACACAAGTAAGTTTTGGGGAGTGACTCAAACAGCTTCAAAGTAAAAGATGAACAATTTCATAAATTAAATTGAAACAAAAGGATACCAACAATATTATTCCAGAGAACTCTTCAGTTTCATAAGACATAAAAGTGGAAGCTCTGATGATTAACATGAACTTTGAAGTTTGTTTATTTTGATAAATCTGTTCTTCATTTCCATAGCAGTGTTCACTACAGTTCCTTTTGGAAATTCATAATTGTAAAGTATCACTTTGAATTTTTAAAAGTAATTTACCAGTTTTACAACACAGTCATGTCTTTCTCATGTTGCTTGGAGCCATCTGTCAAAATGTAAGCCTAAGATAGGGCTGTGCTGTTTCAATTCTGTGGAAGAGTAGCCGCCTGACATCTTTGGGTACCTTGTTGCTCTAAGTTATAAAACTAACTCTTGTCAGGAAAAAGGGAAGCAATTTGCTTTTCACTTAAAACCAATCAGCAAGCACAGACAAACCTACAATCCCCTTCTTTATCCCAGCTCTTCGATGTTCTTCCGACCCTTGTTTCTAAAAGTTGAGTCCAGACTGTTTGTTTGGTTTTTTCTCCCCTCTTTGAACAGCCTTGCATAAAGCCTTCCTTGACAGTTTAGCTTGGTGAAGTGCAGTATTTGCTCTGACAGAGTTAGCAAAGAAGCAACCTGGATGTCTCCTCACATGAATGGCTTCATTTATGACCAGTGTCACTTCAGACACTGTCTCCTCAGCTGGCTATTTCTAATCTTTTATCTTTGATTATTTGTTCTGAGATATAAATGCATTTGGATTTACCTTTACTCATCCATTGTCATTGCCTCTACCTTTATTCCATAACTCAAGGTTCACAGATCATCTAGCTCATGTCAATACCTCAGGTGAATAAACAGATGAAAATGGACAGTTGGGAACTTGTAGGCATTGAATATAAGTGACAAGCAGGAGTCACACAGGTCAAGGTGTTGAGATGAGATGAGATGAGATGGATGATGAGAGCATTATAAAAGAAAAAGAGGGAGAGAAGATAGAGGCACAGATCATAAAGCAATAGGAGCTTGATATACTTCAGTGTCTTTAAAAATGTTAGAGCTGGCCAGGCATGGTGGTGCACACCAGTAATTCCAGCAATTTGGAGGCTGAGGAAGGAGGACTTCTATGAGTTCAAGCCAGCTTGGACTACATAATGAATTCAAGACAAGCCTGAATTACAAAGAGAGACCCTGTCTCAAAACATGTAAAAATAAACAAAAAAAAGACAGTTCTACTTACGGGTGAGAATAATAGAAAAACTCTATAAGCTGAATTTACTGAGGTAGGCTAGGGCTAGACTGAGCCAGAAAAAGTAAGTTAGAATTAATTAATCTTTCTAAAACCTAAGTTTCTTGCTTTAAATTACTCAATAATTTGGCATTTCCTCTGTAATATGACAAAAAGAAATACCTTCATGCTCTGTTTCCTACTTAATTCCCAGGACCTTCCTTTACCTTTCTCATATATTCAAATTTCTGTTAAGGTGCTGAAGTTCTCTTATCATGCCAGGCTTGCTTTATTTAAATTTTTGAACACATTTCTTTTATTCTTTTTTTTTCCCAGCACCAGGGATCGAACTCATGACCCTTAAATCTTTGATATATTGATGTTTCCTTGACTTTATACTTGGCTAACATCTACCATTACATTATAATTTAGCTCAAATGTCCAATATTTCTGTAAGATTTCTTCACCATTCACCAAAGCAACTGAGTCACATGGCGTGTCCTGTGGTTCCCACCACTCGGGGCTTACTCTGTCATGTTACTCTCCACATCATCTTGAACTCATAGACTGCCTAGCTTACAAACCTCATCCCATAACTATAATATAAACTTTGAGCACAAGAAGAAATGGCACCAATTGTCTTTGCTTCTCCATACTTACTACTACAGAGTAGGCAATATAATTAGTTAATTATCAGATTAGTTCATACCTACTAGGAGAGTGC
>RJWT010007950.1:13746-27026 GCA_004365215.1 Cuniculus paca
CCCATTGCTACCTTACATTGTATATTGGCTCCACACCTGGGCTGGTGCAGAGCTCACACTGTCAATCCCAGCACTACACAACAAATCAATCATAAACGTGAGATTCAGCCACTTCCATGACTACATGAGGCTTGGGGGGGCATCTATATATAAACCGTAACAATTGCCAATTGTTTTTCTGGTGATTCTTGGCTAGTAGAAATTGGTAAGTGTAGTTGGCAATAGGGAGAATAGGGCCACAAGAAAAGACCCTAGAATTTTTTATTCCTTTTTCTGCTGTAGTACATAACCATAAACTTAGTGATTAAAATAAATGCGACTGTATTTTTTGGATTATCTGATAGCACAAAAGACAGATAACAGGAAATAATGGAGACACATCTTTCACAAAAGGGAAAGGGTCCAATATATAGAGAGAAAGAGAGAGGGAGGGGGAGGGAAGGGGAGAGAAGGGAAAAGAAAGAGGGAGGGAGAATGGAAAGAGAAGGTGAAAGAAGGGAAGGGAGATTAAAAAGAAAAAAGAATCAGGATGTGTTTTGTACACATACCAACTCCCCACAAGGAATGTAATCATCATGTACCAATAAAAATAAAAATTTTAAAAATGAAAAAAATTTAGTTAACAAAAATGAAAAATTCAAATGAATATAACTAGGATAGAACAATGGTGTGATGGAACTATATTCCTCCTGGAGACTCTAAAAGTGCTTAACTGTTACAGATTACAGAGGCTCACCAAAATTGTTGGCTTATGGCCCATCAAGTCAGTTTCCACTTTCATCTACACATCACCTTCTCTAATTCACTTTAGTCACATGGTCTAATGATTCTTAAGGTAATCATCACTATGAAGTCTCTTTCATCCTGTGTGCTAGTTTCCTTTATTTTTCATAACAAATTATCATGCATTGGTGACTTAAACCAGAAGAAATTCATTCTCTCATTCTTGAGGCCAAAAATCCAGAATCTTTTTGCCAGCTTTAGTTTTTTATAGATGCTATGAAGAAAGATCTCTATTTAGAGCTACTCTTTTACCTTGTGGTGATTCCTCCCAATCGCTGATATTCTGAACGCATTACTCCAATTTCTACCTCCATAAGTATACAGAATCTCCCCTTTGTATATGAATCATCACATGTCCATCACCTCTGTGTGTGCATTTGTGTGTACTCTTTACTTATCAAGAAATGAGTCACTGCACAAGGCATTACTATAATCCAGTATGAAGTCACATTAACTCATTACATAAATGACTACAAAATAGCTTCAGTTCATTTTACCTGGATGAAGGGATAGTGGAGAGTCTTCCTTTAGGTAGAAATAACTTGAGTAAAAACTCTATCATAACTATAATCTTATAAGAATTTTGTTGAGTAACTTAAGACATATACTCATTCCTACTATATTTTTTTTGCCAACAAGCTTTATATAGAGCTTAAAGGTTATTGATATTATCAATATAATCAAACTGTATAGTAAGTAGATTACTCTTTCTCCTGATCTATGTATTGATCTACAGATGGTGTGCTATTAGCTATTCTAGAGAAGTCAGGGCAAACTTGAGAATTCCCAAGTAAATTATATTTTGAATGATGTTAAATTTGGCTATTTGCAACACAATCAGCAATAGATATCTTTTCTTAATATATTTAATCAGCAGTAAATATTGAAAATAGTTTCTTGGAATTTGTTTCAGGTTGAAT
Source organism: Cuniculus paca (assembly GCA_004365215.1). Classification (NCBI taxonomy): domain Eukaryota; kingdom Metazoa; phylum Chordata; class Mammalia; order Rodentia; family Cuniculidae; genus Cuniculus; species Cuniculus paca. The sequence goes on from RJWT010007950.1 coordinate 15,450, forward strand.
GAATTTCTTATCCATTAAAATAGTAGAATTAATATCTACAAGACTAGTAATATGGGGGTACATTACAAATTATTGTGTTTGTGAGGATGTAAAGCCTTGAGCAAAGGTGGCACTACTAGCTCCTGTGTGATGTCAGAGGATAGGTTGGGGGATGTAACCAAGCTATGCAGATTGGACATTTCACGTCTAAATGTTGGACATTTCATCTCCCAGCTACTAATTATTACTATAATGCAAGAAATTTGACATTTTTCTAAGATTGAAAGCTATTCTGATGATAATATTGTACTTCTTCTACATGTATATTATTCTTATCCTGTTTTCCAAATGGTTTTATATGTAATATATGCTCAATAAAACAGAATTTACATACTAAATTCTGATTTTCAACATATAATACTGAAGAAAAGATGTAGATAAACAATTCGAATCTGTTGTCTGGTCAAAAAGTACACAAAATGGTTGACAAAACAGTAGTTTTGCCAAATTTTTTAGTGCTCTTCAAAAAGTTTTGCATGGAAAGATTCTACTATTTGCTAATCTTGACTAAGAAAAGAGAAAAAAATAGGTAATTTTGCAGATAAGGACAAAAACATAAGTATGGATCTGATCGTTTGTGTGTAATGTGTGTATTTGTAGGTAAGGATATTGCATTTTTCATATTTTACTTAAGTTAAAAAATACAATGAATTAACACAGCATTTCTCTAAGTTCTTGGTTCTGTTAAGCCAATCTCTTTCCACCAATTAACATATTTTCACAGTATAGTTTTATAATTTCAATTAGAAGTCTTTGGAATGTAACACATTTCTAAATCATCCTATAAAACAGAAAAGAAACTTGTTCTCACACCTCCTCTTAAATATGGGAGCAGAACCCAAACAGTAGAGCAACTTCCTGCTAAATACGGGGTTCTCCTCCGGAAAAGATAAGTAGAGAATAGAATGTAATTTCTAAAATGGATCCTTTACAAAGTTACATTGTGCTGCTTAATGACACATAGTTCCTGATGAGCATTCCAAATTACAAGGTAGTTGTTCAAATAGAATTTAAACCAAGGGTTTCATTGATATGCTTCCTAAAACAAGGGACTCTTTTAATTAGAAAAATCTATGCTGCTTTCTTTCCTGGCAGCATTTGTAGGGGCTCAAACCAGAAAGTTCTCACAGGCAGCCAAAAACAGAAAACACACAGATATTCTTTGCTTTGCATAGTTGTCTTAGATGCCTTGCTTTCTATATCCATAAATCTTCCAAAGACCAGAAATCAATGAATGTTGTCCCATCAGATTTTAAATAGTGAAGGAAATACCTTCTATTTCTAGTGAACGAGGTTGAATATATGATCTTTTTGCTTTCTCTTTTTATTAGCCTACATACATATGACACACGATTTGGCTCAATTGGTAACTATTCATATATTGGAGGGAGAGATAACTGGCAAAAACCCTAACATTATCAATTATGCTGTCCATTCTTATTTTGTTTCCTAACTTCAAATAAAAATATCCTGTTCTGTGTATATACTGTACCTGTGCATGTGTTGAAAATAGCCACACAGTCTCTTATCTATTCTGATGTCTCCTTTCATATCGCCATCTATAATTTTATGGATTAATATTTCAATCATTATCTGATTCTTGCATTTTTCATTTGGGTGTCATTGGCTTAGAAATATTATGTCTGAAATAGTCTGCTGTCGTAATGTTAGTAATAGAAAGATCTCAAGTACCTGTTGCCCATTTTCCCCAATGTAATATTTTGCTAATTATAGTACAATACCATAATTAGGACATTGAAATTACAACCTACTTATCTCATTGAGATATTCCCACTTTCACTTGTTCCTGTATGTGAATGCATGTGAATATTTAGTTCTACGCAATGTTATTAGATGTGTGCAGATTTGCATATTTACAAGCAAAACCAGGGACAGAATAATTCTCTTCAAGCAAGAGTGCTTGTTTTGCTCTTTGAAACCTATTTCCACCTCCTTTATGCACCCTAACTACACATTCTGTAATCCCAAACTAATATATATATATATATGTATATATATATATATCTCAGTGAATTTCACATCAGAAAAACAAAACGCTCAAATAAGTAACCTAATGATGCAATACAAAGTCTTAGAAAAACGAGAACAGTGTAACCCAAAGCTAATGTAAAGAAGGAAATTGTAAAGATCAGGTCATAAATAATGAAATAGAGACATAAAAGAAAAGAAATAGAGATATTTATTTCTATAATCACCTTTTGTTTAAGGACAGAACTACTGATTTTAATAGTTGTATAGATTTGTTTTTAGATACACTAACATACATTAGCAAAAAATATGTAAAGATCTAAGAAATCTGAAACGAATGTTACAATACAGGTATCATGAGTGTTTGACCAATCACCAGAGTTTAGGAACTGTTGCTATCAGTAACAAGGAGGTGGTAAAAGAACTAGGCTGAGAAAAATTATTTAAACTTGAGAGTTGAGGCATAAAAAGGTGGCTTTTAAAGTTTAGTGTGCAGAAGCACACATCAGAACCACTGAGGAAAACTGTACTACACTGATTGCTAAGAATTATTCCCAGAGTTTCTAACTTGATAGGTCTGTAATAGGGTCCCAGAATTTCCATTCAAAAGAAAAAAAAAAAAAAAGAGAGAGAAGAAAAAATCCTTAGCCACTAGGCTAGCTTTGAAAACTATGTAAATAGATGGTAAAGCTTTTGTTAAATATTGGACCTCAGAAATATGTATTTCAATGAAGGGAGAACCTTGCCGAGGAGTCTTTATTTTAAAGGCAGTGATAGGTTTTAGAGACAAAATCCACAACACAGTGCACAAAGTACAGTTTAGTGCTAATTGAGTGAATAAGAAAAGTGGTGGAAAAGCATTTGCATTAGAAACAAATAGAACCCAATAACAAAATAGAACTGTTGATGTGGAATACAGATTTGCATTGTCCAGCTCCCTCCTCCTCCTCCTTCTCCTCCTGCTCCTTTTCTACCTTCTTGTCTTTCCATGTTCCTTGCATCTTACTGCCCATTTCCTAAACAATATTTTTAGAAGTAAACAAATGCAAAGTGATCTGAACCTGTTATATTATATTCCTTTCCTATTCCTTTTGTCTTGTGAATAATGGTTGCTGAATCTCCTAGACTATGAAACTGCGGTTTGTAGTTGTGATTTGAATTGTAAATATTATGTGATTTAATATGAATTGGGGATTTTGCTTTAAGCCTTCAAATTATAAATTCTACATTATTCACTTTGTTTATACTGCTCCTCTCTCTTTGTTGTTTATCTGTATTTTGTGTTTTTCTACCAGTGTTCTTAAGCAACAAGTTGTTTCATCAAACACAGTTGTAACTGTCAGGGAAAACTAACCTCCAAAGAGCAAAACATAGAGATTACATTGTTTTTTATTGTGCTCTAGAAAGATTTTCCAGGAATTCTAAAACACCATATTTAAAAACAAAAGTAAGAGAGACCATTTTATTTTACCTTATAAATTAAAAGAACCATGCAAGTATTTATTCTCTTTTGGACAAGTACTTATGCATTTCATCTTCTTCATTATTTCTCTTTTTAAAAAAATCAAAAAATTAAATGATGATATGGAAATTCAAGGCAAGATAATTGGAGATTAAGAATGATTAATGTATTGTGTTTTGCTACCTTAAAAGTAGTTGCTCCAATTACAAGCTGAAGACTTGAGAGATTGATGAAACAATGTAAGCACAAACCATTCTTTTCAATGAACTAATAGAGATTAGTAGCATAGTTATTCTATCATATGTGTGTACGTGTGTGTGTGTGCACCTGCATCTTATCCTTTCTCTTTTCTCCTTTCCCTCATTCCGGTTGTTCTTTCCTTTTCAGCAGTTTCCCCCATTTTTGCTTTAACAATATCTATTACACATTTTGGATATTTATTATTTTAGTTTTTTATACTAGACAGTCAACACGATATTTACACATGCACAACTGATTATGAAATGGTCTCAAAAGGCATCCATTTACCTGTAAAAACCTCAAGTTTATATTTTTTATAGTTGAGAGTAGTATTCCATTGGATGCAGCTTTTCTATCCATTCCTCAGATGATGGGCATTTGAATTGTTTCCAAGATGGGGCTATTATAAATTGTGCTATTATAAACATAGGCATATCTGTATCATTGTGGTATAATGTTTCTAATTCTTCTGGGAAAATACTCAGAAGAATTAGCTGGGTTGAAATAGCTGGGTTGAATGGAACCTCCAATCTCAGCTTTCTGAGGAATTTCCATACTGATTTCCACAGTGGTTATACTAGTCTACACTTCTACCCATAATGGAGAAGTGTTCCATTTTCCCTACAATCCCTCTAGCATCGGTTATTGGTTGATTTGTTGAAGATAAACATTCAGGAATGAGATGGTATCTCAGTGTTGTTTAATTTGCATTTCTTGAATGACCAATAAGGTCCAGCAATTTTTCATATATTTATTAGCCATTTGTATTTCTTCATCTGAGAAGTGTATATTCACCTTAGATGCCCATTTTTGAATTGGGTCTTTGAATTTGGGGACCTGTTTTTTTTTAATTCTTTATACGTTCTATATATAAACTCTTGTCTGAGGACAGTTGGCTAAAACTTTTTCCCATTCTGTGTGTTGTCTTTTCACTATGTTGGTGATTCTCTCTGATGTGTAAAAATTTTATTAAGAGAAGATCCCATTTGTTGATTATGATATTTCCCTTGCAGTCTGGGTTTGTTCATGAGGTCTCTGCCTACACCTAGTCTTCAAGATTTCTAACTATTTTCCCTTCCAGTAAATTTAGTGTTTCTGTTTTAATATTTAGATCTTTGATCCATTTTGACTTTAGTTTAATGCATGGTGATAAACATCAGTCTAGTTTTAGTCTTCAGCATATGGAAAGCCAGTTTTTCCTGCACTATTTATTGAAGAGGTTATCTTTCTTCCAATGAACATATTTGGTCCCTTTGTCAAAGACATGGTTGCTCAGTGTGTTTGGTTGTGTCTGCATCTTCTAGTCTGTTCCACTGGTCCTCAGATCTGTTTTTTGCACAGTACCATGCTGATTTTTTCACAGTAGGTTTGTAGTATAATTTCAAGTCAGGGATTGGAATGCCTCCTGCCTTTCCTTTGTTGCCCAGGATTATTGCCTTTACTACTCTAGGTCTCTTCTCTTTCCAAATGAATTTCAGGTATCTTTTCCCTTAATCTGTGAAGTATGCTAATGGTATTTTGATAGGATTGTATTAAATCTGTATAACAATTCTTGGAGTATGGTCATTTTCACAATATTTTTTCTTCCTATCCATAAGCAAGGGATATATTTCCACTTTCTGATATCCTCTCCGAGCTCCTCTTTGAGAGTACTGTTATTTTCAATGTATAGATTTTTTACTTCCTTTGTTAGATTGATTCCCGAGTATTTGATTTTTTTGGATGCTATTGTGAAATATATTGCTTCCTAATTTTTTTCTAGGTGTGTTTGTTGTGTTCAGGAATGCTATTGATTTTGAGTGTTAAGTTTGTATCAACTGTGTGACTGAATTTGTTTATTAAACCTAGTAGTCTTTTGGTGGAGTTTTTGTAGTCCTCCATATAAAATGTTATCATCTGTGAATAATGATAATTTAACTTCTTCCTTTCCTATCCTTATTCCTTTTATTTCTCTCTGTTGTTGTCTTGGTCACTTTTTTCTCGTTGTTGAGACAAAATATCTGACACCTAAAATGAAGGAAGGAGAGGTTTATTTCTTATAGTTTTGGGGGTTTCAGTCCATACCCAGCTGGCACCAAGGCAGGATGGCATGGCTGAGGGGCAGCCATTCATGGTGGCTGCAAGGGGCAAAAGCAAACTGCACCAAAGAGGGAAAAACATGTCTCCTTTCCGACTTTGCATTGTACATCAGCTCCACCCCTGGGTGGGTGCAGAACTCACACTGCTAATCCCAGCACTAGACAACAAATCAATCACAAATGCTAGATTCAGCCACTTCCATGACTACATGAGGGTTGAGGGGGACATCTATATACAAACCATAGCATTGCACCCCTGGCCCCACAAGACTCAAGCACATACCTTATACAAAAGACATTTAGTCCATCTCCAAGAGTTGCCAGAGTCCTAACACTTTCAGCATTGCTGAAAAGTCCAAGCCCCAAGTCTCCTCTGAGATCTAAGGCAAACACTTAGCTTCAAGCCTCTGTAGAAATGAAAACAAAATTAAACACTTTCAAAATGCAATGGCACAATATAGACATTACCATTCCAAAAGTTACAAAAGGGATACAAAGCATTGGAACCAAAGTAAGTCCAAAATCCAGCAGGGCAAATGTTAAGTCCTGCAGCTGTATGTCCAGCATCTGAAGCCATCTGTAGCAAACCGTGAGCACCAAAGGTCTTGCGTGAATCCACTCCCATGGCACTTTTTGGGGTTTTAGTCCCCACAGCTTCTCTCTTAGGTCCACTCTGCTCAATCTTTGTAGCTTTCCTTAGATGACCCATGCCCCTGGCTTTTCCAAACTTCTGGGTTTTCCACTGTATAGCTTCACATATTGCTCTCTCAGGGCACACTGCTTGGCCTCTTCAGCCCTCTAAAATGGGGTGGAAGCCTTTTTAACCTCAGAACTTGTGCATTCTCCATGCACCTAAAACCAGCGCCACGTGGATGCTGCCAAGGTTCCCTGCCAGCTGGAGCAGTAGCCAGGCTTTTCTCTTTCTTGACCATAGTGGTTGAGTGCCTGCATTTCTGGGCACTCTAAACCTGATTGCAAGGAACAGATTCTCTATGTTGCCACCATTCTGGAATCTCATATGGCCTCTGTAGCCATTCTGGAATATGGCGCTCTGCAGCTTTCTCCCTGGGGCAAAGTCTTTCACTTTTGTATCTTAGAGGCTGCAAAGGGTGGAGATTCACGGCTCTCTGGGATGTCCCCAGGCCATCATTTTGTACTTCTTTTTTTCATTTATATTCATTAGACATATTGACCTGTAATACTCTTTTATGGTTGGGTCTTTTTCTGGTTTTGGTATCATGGTACTACTTGCCTCTATGAATGAATTAGGGAGAATTGCTTTCTTTTCAATTACATTAAAGAGTTTGAGGAGATAAGCATTACATCTTCTCTAAATTTCTTGTAGAATTCAGCTGTGAATCCAACAGGACCTGGACTTTTCTTTGTGGCTAAGTTTTTAATTATGTTTTCTATTTCATTAAGTGAAATTGGGTTATTCAGAATTGTTACATCTTCTTGATTCAGTTTTGGTAATTCATAACTTTTCTAGGAATTTGTCCATTTCTTCTGTGTTTTCTACCATATGAGAGTAAAGATTTTCAAAGTACATATAGAATCTCTTTGGAATTTCCACAAGTTCTTTATTGATTTCACCCTTTTCATTCCTCAATGTTTGAATTAGAGTTTTTTCTTTTCTTTTTCTTTCTTTTCTTTTCTTTTTTTTTTTATAAGCTTGACTGGGAGTTTATAAATTTTGTTTATTCTTTCAAAGAACCAATTCCTCAATTCATTCATTCTTTGTACTTTTTTTATTTCCATTGAATTAATTTCTGCTTTCTGATCTTTAAAATTTCTTCCTTTCTATGGGTTTTGGACTTGACTTACTCCTCTTTTCTATAAGCTTGAGGTTCAGCGTTTGATTGTTTATTTTTGCTTGTTCTGCTTTCTTCAAGTAAGAATTCACCACTATGAATTCCCCTCTTAGGTTTTTTTTCATTGCATCCCACATATTCCAGTATGTTGTATTTGCATTTTCATTTGTTTGTAGATATTTTTAAATTTTTTCTTTAATTTCATGTATGAAATCAAACTGGTTGCTCAGAAGGGTGTTACTTAATTTGTGTTTATTGAGTGTTTGCAGTTTCTTTTGCCATTAATTTGCAATTTCACTGCAATTCCTTTGAATTTACTTTAGCATATTCTATGCACTAGTATATGATCTGTTTTAGAGAAGACCCATGTGCAACTAAGAAGAGTGTGTATTTTGATGTTGGATGCAACACTTTATACACATCTATTAAGTCCATTTGTTCACATATTTGATTCATTTCTATTATTTCTTTGCTGATTTTTGGTCTAGTTGATCTATCTGTTTGTGACAATGGGGTATGAGTCTCCCATTAAAATCATGTTGTTGCTTATTTGAATTTTCATGTCTATTCTTTAGTATTTCTGAGAGATTCAGAGCAAAATAAAATTTGAATCCTTAGTTGTATGTCAATTCAGTCTCTAGGTTTACAGAGAAAACCTTTAACTTCCCATCTTGACATTTTAAGAATGTGATAAATTATCATTTATAAAAGCAACTTATTTCAATAACAGTAAAAAATGAATATAAATTATTTCCTGCTCAGGAAGAGCTATACCATGGGTATACAAAACACAGGGTATCTTAAACTGAACTATCTCCCTAACAGAGTAATGACTGTTTCTATGCTTTTATAAAATTCAGGTACACATAAAATTAGAATGTCTTTAAGGAAAGCTGTATAATGTTTAGAATTTAATTGATACAAGTTATACAAACATTCCTTAAGGGAAAAAAGATTCATTTATTTCATTGTTGCGTATATAATGTAGAAGGTTATATACATAAAATGGTAGGTCCATAGTGAATACAAATATTAATGGAAACTCAAAGAGAAAGTATTGAGTTTGAAAGTAGTCATATCTAACAAGGTTGACAGCCACTGTAGCTTGTCTTAATTTGATAATCTCAAATTTGATATATTTGCAATAAAAATGAGGTTTTAAATAATGTTAAGATTTTCTTTAGATAATTTTGTTGTTGTTGAGCTATGGTAAAGGAAGGATAATTTCAGAACAGATTAGAAATAGCAAAAAAACATAAAATAAAATTTGATCCCCTTTTTATTTAAAATGGTTTGATTTAGTATGCAACTTTCTGGGGAGTTGAATAAACCGTGAAAACAGAGCACATAATATGGCCAATAAAAGAAGATAAAAAGATAAATATAATGAGAGACAGGGGCTAAATTCCACACTCCCACATTTTCAATCTATTAATCAAATAATTGCCTGACACATGTATCAAAAGTAAAATTAGGTTAGACTAGAGGTACAAGGTGGTCAGCTTACTTAATGTTAATTATTCATTTCTATTGACCACATTTGCCTGTATTTGCCTGTATTTGACACTACTCTTTGAAGAGCTAATTTCAACATTTTATTGGTATCAATTTTTTTCTCTGCTTTAAGGCTCTAATGTGTACTGGGTTTCTAAATTTAAAGTTTACCATCATATTTACTGCTGGAAAAGTATTTTTAATAGTGAACTTGTATTAATAATTATGTGAAAAGCAAGCATGTATTAGGCACTGAGCTAAAAGGATCTCTTTAATAATCTCATTTAATCCAACTTAAAATTCTAGGTTCTCTGTAACACTTTTCTGTCTCTTTCAAAGGAAAACTGAGTTGAAGAGCCTCTAATCTGATGAACTTCAGACATCAGATGAGTGAGAGAGCCTGAGTTATAAATTTTCACAATTACCTCTATTTTTGGGTAAATCTTTGATTGCAGTTGTAAATTTTCCTTCTAATTCTTAGATTTGTCAAAAAGGACTTAAAATAAAATTACTACAAAGACTATTTTAAAATCAAGTTATGTGGCTGAATGACTTTCCTTCAACTCTGAAAAGCTTTAATTCAGTCTACTGGAGCCTCACAAGTCAGTCTTGGTGATAACAAAAAATTCCACCTAAATCAAGTCCCCATGTACCAATTCCCCATGATGAATGAAACCATTATGTACTACCAGTGTGTAATAATAAAAATTTAAAGAAAAAATTGACAAAAAAGTATATGATAATTTTTTTCTTTTTTTTTTATAAGCTAGTTTTTTGGGCTGGATTTTTACACAGCAACAGAAAACAACTACTGTAAGCAAATGCAAAAAAAGGATAGAACCAACAGGACACATTCAATATAAAAATAAGCCTAACAAGCCACAGTTCTAGGAAAAATAGTCCAGATCCTGGAGTCAAACTGTCTCATTCTGGTAGTAGCTATTGTGTATTTTGTAGATATAAGCTTATTTACAAATTCTGTTAAGTAGCTGTCTTGGTTCTTTTTCTCTTGTTGAGACAAAATATCTGACATCTAGCATGAAGGAAGGAAAGGTTTATTTTTTACAATTTTTGGAGGTTTCAATCCATACTCAGTTGGCTCCAAGGTAAGGTGGCATGACTGAGGGGCAGTTGTTCATGGTGGACACAAGTGACAAGAATGAAAAGGCAAAAGAGGGGGAAAACATGCCTTCTTCCCTCCCTTATATTGTATGCCAGCTCTGCCCTTGGGCAGGCGCGGCACTCACACCATCAGTCCCAGCGTGAGGCAACAAAACAATCACAAATGCTAGATTCAGTGGCCTCTATGACTATGTGAGGCTTGGGGAGCCATCTAGTCACAAACCATAACAGTAACTTACTCCTTTGCTTGAATAATCATGCAAAACTAAGCAAGAGTAACTAAGTAACTGGGACTCTCAGAGTCATATCTCTTGTTGGAGATTGATATATTGAAATTCTCTTTATATTCCAGTTTAAGTATGACAATATAAGAAAACTTACATTAAAAAATAACACATAGAGGTATTTTCAAAATATGTACCTTGCATGAATGGGGAAAAATATAACATATATTCTATTTTATATGATATAGGAAAGTATTAGTGATTTTTAGATATAATAGCAATATTATGATTATGTAAATGTGTTTTACATACTTAGAATACACTGAATATTTGGAGAGTGAAGTGTCAGAATGATAGTAGTTTATTTTTAAATAGAAAAAAATCAAGTTTATTGACAAATGGGTGTTTATGATGATTGTTTTTGAAATTATTTGAATATTTGAAAATGTTTGTAAAATAAAGGTTAGAAAAATTATAGCTAATGAAATCACAAAGATTTAGTACACTTTATAAAAAATTCAAATACACATTTGAGTCGATGTGAGATTTTATTTATTTGTGTGTGTGTATTGCTAAGGAAAGGCTGTGTTTTACCACTGAGCTCCACTCCAGGTGAAGTTTAAGACAGGATTTCATTGTATTTAAAACATTTGCAATTTAAAGAAAAACAGTCTAGTACAAGGCATGGACAATTGAATTAAATATTTACTATGAAATTTTGATTCAGGCACTATTGATTTTATAAAATATATAATATTTATATCTATATCATAAGAAAAACTAAAGTTTATTACAAATAACAATTGTTGAATTCAATAATAGTTACTGATTTCTCTTAAACAATTACTATGTACCAAGCATGGAACTAGGTATTTTGCATGCACCATCACTAAATTGAACATTATTGTTTTAAGTAAAATGTAATCTCCTATAACTATGTGCAGAAAATCTTAATTCTTTGATGGAAGATATTTTCTAATTCCACAAAGAGAGGACATACTTTTGTTTGATAAATACAGTAAAAAATTAAATTATGGAACGGAAAAATTTATTAGAATGATTCTAAATAGATACACAAATGAGCTGTATTTCTAAGTAGAGGTATATGTAGCAGGAAG
>RJWT010007951.1:0-26917 GCA_004365215.1 Cuniculus paca
CCTTGTTAAATTGATTTTATACATTCTCTTTTTATTCTTATTACATACTCAATGTCTCTTTGGTTAATAGCATATTTGGTTGCTTTTTAAATTATTTATATTCCCTTTATCAAAACATTTATAACATACAAATGTATTGTAATACAATAGTGTGTAATAAAATAAATAGGTAATAACATAAAATACTTTACTAGCAATTTTCTATGATGCTTCTTAAAATGAATCTTTGCCTCTGGATATGGTAATTTAATCCTAATTCATTCATTGCAAGGTTTCATTTATTTATTATCTACACATAATCATTTGAATAAAATAGCAATGACAAAAGTAATACCTGCATTGCATGGTTATGTTTTCAAAGATTATTTTGTTTTTCAAACTATATTTGCACAGAGAAATGCCACTAACTAAAATAATAAGCTTAAATAGAAAATTAAGTCTTCTCACTTGGATTAGTATTTCCCTTCACACCCACATCCTGTCCAAGTAGTGAAGGGACCAAGTGTTCCTTAACTAATTTTCCCAGCGTGCAATACCCCTCTTCCCCTGCTAGTCTGATATATAGTGTCTGCAAAAAAGGAGAAGAAGAAGAAAAAAAAAAAGAAAGGAAGAAGAGAGAGACAGAAGCAGAGACAGGATTTTATTTATTTTGAGACAGTCTCTCACTATGTAGTTCAGGTTGGCCTTGAATTCACTATGTAGGACAGGTTGGTCTCAAATTCATGGCTATTCTCTTGCATTGGTTTCCCAAATGCTGGGATTATAGGCGTGCACCACCATACCTGGCTAGACAGGATTTTATGTAGTAACTTCCTTCTTTAGAAGTTAAAAGATATTTGAAATAATGGCCAAAAATCCTGACAGCATGGTAGCAATGGAAGTAATACTGCCTAGTGTGAACAACATTTCACTGACCCCCACCCCCATCACACTCACAAATACTCCGAATTGATCCTGGGACTGTCACTGGGTTCTCAGTTCAATCTTCTTATATTCTCATAATTAACATCACATCACCTTAATTGGATTTTCTACTTCTAAGCTTCATGGATTAAGATTTGTATTGCTATGTTAATTAGCTGTAGGTACCAGGATGATCTCTATAACCAAGAACCTGGATTGCCATTCTAGAATTTCACTATAATAACATTGGCATGAGAAAGGCTCTCTTGGAGACCATCCAAGGAATTTTAATTATCAATGTGTTTAAAAGATCATGCTATAAGACTGTTTTAACAACAAGTCGGTGAGTTACATAGTCTAGGTGCTCAGAGCAGCATTATGAAGAGCTTTTAGAGTAACACCACAAGCATTGGCCAGGTAATTGTGTGTGCTGCGCAAATACTTTGTTGTGCCAAATGTTTGGGGGTAGAATCTCTATTTCATATGAGTTTACATTCGTTTTGGAATTAGAGGTACATAATTAGTAAAACATAACATAAAATGTTTCCTAAGAAATCTCCATAGTAAGGTATAGGAAGTTTTAGGGAGGTAGACTAGGAGAATGTGCTAGAATAACAGTACAGTTTGTTAATGAGAGATTTTCAGGCATCACTATTTTCCCTTCTCAGATGGTCAGGTTTCCAAGGAAAATAATAGTCTTCAACTGGGGTCACAGTGTTCACATTTCCACTGAAGTTGAAATGACTAGGTTTTAATCTCACCTGTGAGTGTCACTGTAAATAAAGTTTCGAACGAGTGCCTAGTGTCCTAGTGTAGTTTTCTGAAACTGCTATCACAAAGTACCACAGAATGAACGGTTTCAAAATGAAATTTTTTTCTCCGAAGTCTGGAGGCTTACAAATCAGTGATCCAGGCACTGATGGAATCGGTTTCTTCTGAAGTATCTTTCCTTGGTTTACTGACGGCTGCCTCCTACCCCTGTATGATCTTCCCGCTACATGTATTTGTATTTTAATCTCCTTTTCTTATAAAATATACCAGTCATATTAAAGTAGAAGCCACCCAAATGACCTTGTTTTAATGTTATTTCCTTACCAAAAACTCTAATCTAAATATAATCACATATGAACATATGAATTTTAGTGGGACACAATTCAGTCCACTAGACTTGGTCAATGCACCTTTGAAAGAAACTAAAATAAGTAGCCACAGTAATCATTATTGATCAGATACAGTTCATTAATCTGAGGTCTTATTTGAATTTATATCCCGATTACTCTCCTGCCACAATCACTGTAAGGACAGGAGAGAGTTAGGAAAGTAGCACATATGTAATATTTATTATTTCCAAGTCTAATCACAGGAAAAAAAAATACTAGACGGGAAGTCCCAACCCATGGATTGCTTCCCAGTTTACTGCATATGGTGCTTGCTGTGGGGCCTTGACAGGTCAGCTTCAAAGATCTTGATTTTCTGATCTTTAAAATAATGCTCAGGAGGAAAAGATTCTGGGATTTTTCCAACTTAAAGGCAAGTGTCCTGGCTCCTATTTTAATAATGTGATAAGGTTGTGATGCTGCTGCTCTTGATGATAATGATAAAAGTGTTCATAAATAATATCATATATTTAGCACATGGTTCAGACACTATTCTGTCTGATTTTTGTGTTTGGAAATTCATGTTCTCCCAATACATAAGATGACTAATATTATTTCCATTTTCTTCTTCTTTCCTTTTGCACTATTGAGAGTTGAACCCAGTGCCTCTGTAATGAATTTCAACTTGTCTCTTTTATTTTATTTTATTTATTTTTGTTTTATTATCATAGGATCTTGCTAAGTTCCTGTATTGCCCAGATTGTGTTCGTACTTAATTTAACTTGTTTTCTCACACCTCCACCTCTCAGAGTGCTGAGACTTTGGGCGAGAGCCATCAAATGAGCATCTTCACTTTTTTTGATATGCAGATGGAAGTCCATAAAAACACAGAAGAAATCTAAAATCATATTGCTATAGTCTGAATGTTTGTTTTCCAAAAATGTGTATGTTGAAAATAACTCCCAGTGCAATAATAACAAGGGGGCCTTGTAATGATTAGTTAACGGAAGTCTGAGGAAACTTGATTACCCCTTGGAGTAGTCACAGCAGGAAATTGCGATCTCTCAAAGAGAAAGCAAGGTTGCCAGACATCGTATTGCTGATACCTTGGAGTTGAACTTCACTGGCCTTACTTGTAAGAAGTACATTTATACACTCTCAATCTAAGATATTTTGTTGCAAAAGCTAGAAAAGACTAAGACAGAAAGGACAAAGGCAAGAATTGGGTTTATTTCTCCACAGTTCATGAAATGTATGTATCAGGGAGAAGTAGGATACAGTTTTACAGTCATGGTTGATACAATTAACGAAAACAAAGACTATCATCTTCTGTCCTAAAAAAATATTTTTAAGTGGAGAATAATTTTGGTATAGAATAAACGAATCATTGGACATAAATATGTCAGTTTAATTATTTTCATCTTAAAGCAAGTTGTGTGTTAAGAATTTTTTTTTTCTTTTGTAAAATCTATACACAGAACTTTAGAAAGTTCTGGTATCAAAAGTAGACAAGTAAAGTATTTCAGTCAACTCCAGCAAAACAAATCGTTGTACTCTATTAAAGGAATGGTTGCTAATTTTCTTATTTGATTTTGATATTATTTCATGTTTAGGTGCCTTATAACGTAGCTTCATAAATCTTAGCTTTATTCTAAAATTAAATGACTCATTAGTTTAGCCTATTTTTAGTTTTTACATGAAAATTTAAAATCTTGGAAAAGTTTTTGCATAGTTTAAACTTTGTTCAATACCATAAAAATTTGCACATGTGTAGATACACGTACCCTCATTTATATGGTAAAATATATTGATGTCATTTTTGGATGGGTGAAAATATATATATATATATATATAAAAATATAAATATAAATATATATATTTAATAAATATAAATATAATAATAAATATATATAAATAATAAATAATAAATGTATATATTTAATAAATATAAATATATATATAAATATAAAATATATATATTATATATAATATATATATATATATATATATATATATATATATATTTGGTCTTATTTAGCCTTCACAATAAAGGATGTAATAAGACATAGTGAGGAATATAATGAGATGGAATTTTCAGGCTTTGCAGTATCACACAAAATTATTTGTAATTCCTGGCAGCAGAATAACTAGAAACATAAAAGAGCTGTTATACTCATCTAAGCTCCTAAATAATGTATAAGGGCATGGGCTCTAGGGCCACTAATGCTAGTGGCAAAGTGAGGCATATATTTTCACACTGTTCACTGACAAGCATTTAGTTAAAATGAGATTTTTGTTTCTCGTTTCCGATTAGCCATATAATCCATATAATCACTATTCACCATAAAAAGTGTATGAGGTAAATTGTATTCCTTTTATTGAATTATGTTCTTCTGGTACAGGCTATGAGAATACTAGCTCACACCAATGCGCTCTTCTATGAACTTTTGCTGTATCTACAGATAGCGTTACTTAGTATTCTGCTCATTCCAAGGTTATGGTCATTCAGAAACATTACGTGATTGGTAAGTTTAAAGATCATTTTGAGTAGTTTTCACAAAATGACCAAAAATTATTTCCTCCATTGTTCCTGTTCTAAAATACAGTCTTAGAAGAGTATTTTTGATCTAATACTTTCCTATCTCCTGTTAGTGACAGCAGCAGTTAAAACTTCCAACTAAAGTTTATTTACAAGTGGAAAGTAAGACCCAGGAAAGATATTGTTTGGTTTTCTGCTTCAGAGTTCAATTTGCATTCCATATAACCTTTAATCTATAAATACAGGATACTTGATACAAAAGCTATTGAAAATTCTGAGCATGAAAATTTTAAAAATCATTTTTATAAGATATATATATTGTAAAAATTATGAACATTATTATTCATATATTACTGATCATGATTGTTAATTCCTTTAGAAGGTAGGAAACAAGGCGGAGCCAAGTCTAGAGACGTAAAAATTTGCATTTTGTGCATACTAAAGACAGTTTCACATTTGAAAAATGTAAGGCAACAGAGAAGCAATGACATAGTGATATAGATATAAACTGCTTTGTTGTACTTTTCAGTCTTCCGCATCTCCTGTCTTTCCTTCCAAACCCAAAAATGAAAAGGCATACAGAAAAACCAAGCAAGTTTCTTTTTATGACAGGGACCTCCACATAGGAAGCACGTGTACAAGTGGTAAGGGGAAATGTGATTAAATTGTCTACAAGAAGCCTTTTAAGGTTCTCATAAAAATTGGATGTGCAGGAAATACTTGAACAATACATTAAGTGTCAGTGCACACTGAATGTGCTCAGGGTTTTAAAATTTTCAGAAGGGAAACCCATCTTTTCTGCTCACATAGGGTAATGTTTTTCTGTTTTACTGTAGCTCACTGAACTGCCATCTCCATTCTCCTTACTTCAACAAAAGGATCAGTTTAGAGCTTTGTAAATATTGCATTGTTTATTAATAAAATATTATATATTATTACTTATGAGCTCTATTTCATTAATAAAGCTTCTTTGTCTCTCTCTTTTGTTCATATAATATTCAAAGATGAGCTAACCATGTAGTAAAATGAAAAAAAAATAAAACTAGTATCACAATATGAAGTGTACCTGAAAAAGTATTAAGAATAAGACTAAAACTAACCTAATCAATGGCCCTGCTCAGTAATTTGAAAATATATTGGTAAAGATCTTTAGAAAAAAAAATCTTATGGTCAATTAGGTCTGTACTGTATTTATCGTGTATAAGAGAGTGTGAATGGCATAGGATATGCAGATTATTTAATTTTACTTTAAAGTTCAGAGGTGTAAAAAGTAGAACTAACAAAAACATACACACAAATACACAAGAAATATCTAATATAAAAATGATATCACTCATTTGGTTTCTAATGCGTTCTGTTTCCAGTACCCTTAGGAAGAGACCCCGCCAAAAACGTCACATGACTTAAAGTGATACAATGCACGTATGTGCTTTAATGTGTGGGGTGTATGTGTCTGCTTCCTTTAGTTGAAATTAAACTTTGATTTTACCAGGAATGAGGCATATAGGACATTAGTGAGGAAAAAATCACTCATCTAATGGACACAAATAATAGTACCTGCTTTCGCAACAGGAAGGAATTGGAGAATGTGTCTTTCTGGATACCTTACAGAATAATTCATGATCTTTCTTTCTTGAAAGAGTACCAGAGCACTTTTGATTTATAGGATGCTGAAGCCTCGAGTAAAAATCTTGGCTCTGACACTTGCTAGGTATTTAATATTAAAGTAAATTCACTTAGCATTTTTGCGTCTAAGTTTCTTCCTCCATATCAGAGTCAGCTAAAAACATCCATTCAGTTGCATTCGGTCCTAAATCATTTTTAAGCAATGAACTTTTGAGATCCTTCATAAGTCTTTGGTTTCAAAGTGATTTCTACTCTAACTGCAAAATCAAATAAATATTCAAAGACTACATCAGCAACACAAAACCAAAAAAACAGAGAAATGAACTGAAAAGGAAAACCTTTGCAGAGAAATATTTCCTGAGTAGCATAGTCTAATATAATACTCTATTAACTCCTCCTCATGAAAACACAAGCTACATCTTTTACTTTGAAAAATTTAGGGAAAAAACCTACAATCTAGTTTCAAATGTATATGTATATATAATATATGTATATATTATATATACATATGAACTCATGAGGTTCTTTTAAATTATATATTGCAAATTCAGAATATAGTAAAATGAAAATGGGAAAATTATGTCCACAGCACATTTTGAAATGATCATTAATTTATAAATTTTTTTTATAATTTTTAGTCAATAAACAGTTGTTAAAATAGTTATTCTGAGGTTACACTAACATAGAAATACACATATAAGGCGTTATGTGTTAACACATAAATAATTAAAATCAGTTGTCTTGAGTTACTAGGAAAGATTCTTTGACCAATATAAGAAGCGTATTTAAACACAACAAGGTTTTAGAAATATTGGACTTTATACACCATCACACAAAAACTACAAACTATTCAAATTCAAACAACATTTTGACTTGGTAAGTCTTACATTGTATATCCTGGGATATGTGTGGTTTCTTATTTTATCTGAGCATTGGTCAGAAAGAAAATGCCATTTTTATAAAGGCTATTTTTATTAATAATCTGTGATCTAAAATATCTTTTATCAATAATGTTAGCATATTTTTAGTAGTGCACCTGAAGGGTATATTAAAGAATCATTTAAAGAAAATTTTCTCAGTTTCTCAGGCAAGTAAGATAAGTGAATGTCTTGTAAATCTCAACAAGGAATTACAAGATGCTAACAGGATGAATTGTCAGCGGTGTACATTATCACATTGTAGTTGGTGTTCTTTCATAATCCAAATAAAATAGCCAAATTTAGCACACTCTGAGAAAAACATTTCAAGATTTGTTATTGTTACTGTAATAAATTATATTTATTAGGCTGCAGTATCTAAGTTGGAGGTAAGAATGCCCTTGTTGGTTCATAGATTAAATTTATAAAGGTACTTTACCAAGGTAAGAGATATTTTCAATTGTTTCCTGTCAAGCAAAATATTCAGTTTTTATGTTTTAGATATTTAGCAATTTGAATATCAGGAAAACAAGGCAAGAAAAAAATGTCATCAATCAAATCTAAGAATTCCATGAAGTGTCTTAGATTTTGTAAATATTACTTAGACAACTTGTATTAATTTGCCTCTACTCTAATTAAATAACTCAAAACATGACATTGGTTTTTACATGAAACATTTAGAATCTAACAATTTTATAAAAACATAAGGTAGGTGGAAGTAACTGTGGCAAAGTAAACCATTGATTTCTAATTTAAGAGAAAAAGACAAAGATCCACTTACATGTAATCACACTAACAAAAAGCATTAAAATTTCAGAATTCGTATAAGTACAAATCCACTGATAAAAAAACAGAGAAATAGAAAAAAACAAACAAAAAAACACCTGCACTCTACCTGACCACTTTCTACCTTGCTACTGAGCTAGAGAATATGATTCAACATATGTGTAGTTCAAGCACTCAAATTGGCATTGACTCAGTAGAATGACTTGGTAATTATGGCATTACAACGGTTTCACTAAGCTGCCTACTGTATAACGATCTCCATCAATCTATTCTATGTACAAAAAATGTAAAACCACAGTTAGTGATACGAGAAAAAGCAGATAAAGCAAAAATCAGAATAATTGTATGGTGAGAAAATTTTATCTTTTTATAATACTATTTTCTTTAATATTTCTGTTCAATTTTCACGTTTGTGTTTCTACATTTCACTAATTCACTCATTTTTTAATTTATTTTTTATGTGCACAAAGTAATTTTAAATTGGTTTAATCTTAGTTCAGTAGTCCCTGCTTCCCTATTTTTACTGTGATAAACTCATTTATTTTGTGTTATAAAAACATGACAAATGCCACAAATAAAATAAATAAATAAACTCTGTTCAGGTGAAAAATTACTATTAACTCCAGTGAAATAATGAAAAGCACATTTTATTGTGCCTAATTATTTCATAGCAGATGTTCAGTTGGAGGTGCATTGTTTTGATTGTAATGTAGACCTTAAGAGAAAAATGAAAAAATTCAACTCAAAATAATTGTTATATTGTAATAAAACAGTGTTAGTGTTCTCAAAGTTAGTTATGGAAATATTGATTATAAAATATTTTTATCCTAAAATCAATTTGGATATACATTTCTTGGGGTTTAAAATGATGCCTGTTTTTTCCAAGATTATGCAGCTTGTGCATGAAAGTAAGAGTACGTACAGAATTAAGGGCTATCATTTTGAATATTTTTATAGAACTTTCTCATCAAGTTTAACAACCAGGACCAGACATTCCATCACAAACATTTCCACCCTGACATTACTATTTACAGTATTTTTTGAGCCTCATGCTTTTTGTTTGTTTGCTTTCTGTTTAATATTTTGAGTGTAAAAATTCAATCTTTTATGGATTTTTATTACCAATTAATTAAGAACTATTTTAAAAGAGTGTTTATTTCTTTAAAGGTATATTTAAATGATTTCCGGAAGTACATTTATGCTATCATAATGGGGGACGACCTAAAATTCAAGAAAAAAACTGATGTATATTACTGATAAATTGAAACAAATGTAAGATGTTGATTGCTTCTTGGATCTAGCATCTATGTATATAGAGATAGGAGACCTAATTATCTGGTTCTTTCATTAACTGGTTACTAAATATGTGAGAAAGATATTTGAAGGATATAATACTGGAAGCAACAGTGTCTTTGGATTTAAAGATATTGTACATGAGTTTGCAATATTTTTATTGATAAATGACAGTGATACAGCTGGCAGACGGAACAGTTGTAGAACCCTCGATGGATATATGCAAGGCTCTAAATTCAATCCTTGGTACCATAATTTAAAAAAAGAAAAGAAAAGAAAGAAGAAAAGAAAGGTAGAGGAAGGGGGAGGGAAAAGGGAAGAAGGTAGTGAAACACCAGCCGAGTTTCTTGAACATTCCAAACTTTAATGGTGCTAATCTGAAAAATGGGAACAATATTTATACTCCTAAAGACAAATCTGAGACTGTTTTCTACAACTGTTCAACATATATCACTAATGCATCATGGACCGGAAAACATACAATTTACAAGAACTCTATTTCATACCATATCTGGTACATAATTTGGGAAGAGTAGCACAAACAGTTGTCCTTCAGATCATGTAATTTTTTTCTCAAGAGGCATCAACAGGATATAGATATGTATGATGATCATTATGGATCTTACTATACTTTTTAAAAAAATTTTGCCATCTACCTTGTTTTGTCATATTCACATAATAAAAACTGCTGTCCCAAACTTTTTAGAATTTTATCATACATGTGGCTATGTATTTCACAGGTATTACCCTACTTGATAATTATAGAACCCCTATGGAATTAGGTTTATTATTCAATTGTATAGATGAGGATTTCAACTTCAGTAAAGTTAGTCAAATTGCAGATACTTTAGAGTCATGGAAAATTTCATAGCCAGAAATGTTTGGCTCTAACCCTCACACCCTCTAGAGTTATCTGAAGTTGTGTGTAAAACAGAAAATTAGAATCAATCCCCTTTCTAACATGGTATGTATGTATCATTTGAAGTTATATATTTATTTCTCTAGTCTTATTAACTCCTCAACTTGTCTTTAAACTCTATGAAAACAGGAATGTGTTGCTAGTTTACTGCCTTGTGCCTAATGGGTGTTCTATGTATATGGTATATGTAGGAAATTCATGTTTATTGAATATATATATATATATATATATATATATATATACACACATAAATCAGTAATTTTTTACATGGGGCAAATCTGAGTATAAAATATTTTCCTGTGCTCTAAAAATATGTCATATACTGTGTGGTTCAACTTGGGTTTTATCAATCTCAATAAATTAAGATACTTAAAACCTCCAAATTAGATTAGCCCTGGTTTTACCTCTCAAAGATAAGTGATGGATAGGATAGTGGTTCTCAAGTGCCACACGCATAAGTAGCTCCCATCAGAAGAGTAAAAGAGGGAAGTATCAGCAGGGCTTTTGTAGTTACAATTACCATATTTACAAAACTGAGATTTTAAAAAGATATTGTCCTAAGTATGGTAAACCAAAATAGTACTTTGATAATAAAAAATTCCAAAGAATTAGAATATCATAATGTTTCCAAGATTCAATAATCCATCATTTTAGGTGTGGTGCTTGTGATGTGAACTCCTCTGAAGTTTGTGTATTAACTCTTTTCAATGGAAGTTCTTGACTGAATTCAAGTACAAGAAACAACTGTAGCAGATCTGCAGCAGCCACAAATCAAAAAGCAGTTTTACATAAAATGGTTGTTTTAGAGTTTGTAACGTTCCTTTTGGTTATTACCTAACATCATGTGGGAAACACTTTTACTGATATTATCTTTTGTTGTTGTTGTTGTTTATTTAATTAAGTTTATTGGTATGTTTTAGATATACATAGTGATTACATTCGTCATAGGAAATTTGTGCCTGTACCTGATATGTCTTGATTCTCCATTTTTTCCCCTTTTCCCCTCCCTTCCATCCTTTTCTCTCCTTTTTAAAAAAGCTTTGCTTCCATTGTTTCCTCTCTTTTCTCATTTTTTTCTTTTACCTTTCTTTCTTTCCCCCTCTCCCCTCCCTAGTCCCTTTCCCATTTGAACATTTTCTTTCTATTTCACAATATCTATTATACATTTTGGTTATTATTTGCACTTTGGGGTTTTCACCCCAGAATCAATGCAATATTTACACATGTGTCTTACTCATTTCACTTAAGAATATGGTCTCAAGGCACATCCATTTATCTAAAAATGTCCCAAGGGTAGCCATCTTTATGGCTGAGTAGTACTCTGTTGTATGAAAAAAATATATATCTTCTTTATTTACTCATCAGTTTTGGACATTTCGGCAGTGTCCAAAACTTAGCTATTACAAACTGTGCTGCTGGGAACATGGGCATGCATATATCACTGCGGTATGATGTTTTCATTCTTTTGGGAAGATATCAAGAAGGGGAAGAGCTGGGTAAAATGAACTCTCTAGTTTTTGTTGTTTGAGGAATGTCCACACTAATTTTCACAGTGATTGTACCAGTCTACTCTCCTGCAACAGTGGATGAGGGTTCCTTTTACCTCATAGCCCTGCCAGCATTTGAGATTGACTGATTTCTTGATAATAGCCATCCTTTTTGGAGTGAGATGGAGTCTCAACATTGTTTCAATTTGCACTCTTGAATGACCAGTGATACTGAACATTGTCTTCATATATTTATTTGCCACTTGCACTTCCTTTTCTGAGAAATGTCTATTCATTTCAGTAGACCATTTTAGGATTGGGTCTTTAAAATTGGGGCTATAATTTTTTTGACTTCTTTATATATTCTTGACATTAGCCCTTTGTCTAAGGAATGGCTGCAAAAATTTTTTTTCTACTCTGTGAGCTGTCTTTTTTATGCTGTTGGTGATTTCTTTTGCTATGCAAAAGCTTTTTAATAACATGAAATCTCAGTTATTGATTCTTCATGATATTTCCTGTGTGATGTTTTGTTCATAAAATCTTTGCCTACATCCATGTCTTCAAAAGTTCTACCTATTCTCTCTTCCATCAGATTTAGTGCTTCTGTTTTAATATTTAGATATTTGATCCATTTTGATTTTAGTTTAGTGCATGGTGAAAACATGGGTCTCTAAAATCAGGAACAAGATAAGAATGTCCACTATAACCACTTCTATTCAATGTAGTTCTGAAAACATTAGCCAGAGCAATTAGACAAGAGAAATAAGTAAAAGGAATAAAGATGAGAAAAGAAGTTAAATTGTAATTATTTGTGGATGACATGATACTCTACACAGAAGACCTCAAAAACTCCACCACAAAAGACTCCAGATTTAATAATCAAGTTTAGTCTTGTAGCTGTATACAAAATCAACACTCAAAAATCAATAGCATTCCTAAACACAAATAATGAACTCTCTAAGAGGGAAAATAGGGAAACTATACTTTTTGCAATACCATTAAAAAATTACTCATGAATCAACATAACAAAGGAAGTAAAAGATCGTTACATTGAAAACTACAGTACTCTGAAAAAGGAAATTGAAGAGGATACCAGAAAATGGAAAGACACACCTCGCTCTTGGGTAAGTAGAGCCAACATAATTAAAATGGCCACATTCCCAGAATTACTATACAGATTTAATGCTATCTGCATCAAAACACCAATAGCACCTCACAGAATTAGAGAAAACAATCTTAAAATTCATTTAAAACCAGAAGAAACCCAGAATTGCAAAAACAATTCTAAGAAACAAAGGGAAGGCCAGAGCATTACAATCCCTAACTTGAAATTATCCTATAAGGCTACTGTGGTAAAATCAGCATGGTACTGGCTAAAAAACAAAAACAAAAACAAAGCAGATCTGAAGATCAATGGAACCAATTAGAAGATGTAGAAACAATTCCTAACACAGTCAACCACCTTATCTTTGACAAAAGGGATCTAACACCTTCCCTGGAAGAAAACCACTTTAATAAATAGCACTGGAAAAACTGGCTTTTCATATGCTGAAGATCAAAACTTGACATTTTATTTTAGAGCAAAAAGAATAGAAACTAGTTTGCTTTTTAATTTTCACCTTTTCCCCTTTTTCTCTCTTACCTTAAGCACATAGACATGAATATTATCACTGGAAGAGGTGGAAAAAGCCAAGTACTTCACTTGGCTAAAAAAGAATCATTTTTACTTTTCTTGTGAGTTTAGTAACATTTGCAATTTGAGTGTGTCCATCTAAGTACAAATAACATTTGTGCAAATAAGTTGCACTTGACTTAGATGTGTGCATCTCCCACAGGCAAGATAATTCCAATAAAATTATAAAACTTGGGTTTATTATTCAATTTAATTTAGAAGTATTAATGTCATGCTTTATATGAAAATATAATAACAGATTTTTTTATTTTAAAAGGGAAGATTTATTCATTTAAGAGCAGGTGATGAGTTACTGTAAGATAATGGATTTTACCTGAATTTAGGAAGAATCCTTTTCCCTTTATTCTTTTTATTTTGAGTCATT
The DNA here is from genome assembly GCA_004365215.1 of Cuniculus paca. Classification (NCBI taxonomy): domain Eukaryota; kingdom Metazoa; phylum Chordata; class Mammalia; order Rodentia; family Cuniculidae; genus Cuniculus; species Cuniculus paca. The sequence goes on from RJWT010007951.1 coordinate 13,625, forward strand.
AATTAAAACTTTACTTATATCATTTTGTACTATTTTTGTAAAACAAAAGAAAATATGATAATCACTAAACAATGCACTTGTCCAAGTATTCTTTTTTAAAATAAATATTTGATTATTAATTCAACTGCATTTGTGTTCTGGACATACTAATATAAACAAAGGGAAACCTCATAGGACAATTTTTACTGTAATAATTATTTCCTAAGGAAAATGAGAACAATTTAAGGTATTTATATCTAAATAAATTGGAACTGGAACACTATTAAGTTACCACTATGAATAAAAATAGTCACTCTAAGACTATAAAAACTTTATGTACAGATAGTGGTTAGTAGATAGCCACATAACCAGATAATATTTATTTTTATAGCTGTGAATCACCATGATAGGAAATGAGGGAGTTATGCAATGCTTTACAATACTTTTCTTTTTGATATATAACTTCTTTACAACTTTTCAGACATTCTCTGAGAAGATTTTTCATTACATTCCTTGACTTTGAACATTGATTGTCTTTTTTATTTTCTGATGAAGCACAATATATACTTGGTAGAAATGAAGAGTAAGTGTGCTTATAAGAAAGGCTGCAATAGATGAGGAAATGCATATAATTTTGCAAGCGTTTCAGCCTACTTAAATCTTTGTATAAAAAGTTGTAGTGCTTTGTAGAAAAATGTTGTGTTCTATTTTTCCTTTAATTCTAATCCCCTTTTCAATGCCCTAGTTCTTCTATTTTAGTGAAAACTTGTTCAATTTAAAACCACTCATACAATAGTTTGCTAACACTTATTCTAAGACACATCATGAGAGAAAAGACATTTTTCCTGCTGAATTTCTAGTCACAATCATCTCAGCACTAAAATATGTTGTTGTTCAAAAACATTATACTGTGTGTCAGGGATTTTTTCAGGGAGCCAGTAAGCTTTTTCTTTGTTGATAGAGAGCAATTTGAGGTGACGAAAAAGCAGAATGTTTAAAAAAGGTTTTCTCAAATTTCAGAATACAAAGGTGTGATCAAAAATACGTGTAAGAAGGACCAGCGAAGTAGCTCTGTGGCATAGCGCCCATCTGGCAAGTGTGAAGTCCTGAGTTAGATTCCTGTTACAAAAATAAATACACAAATAAATTAATTAAAATTAAAGAAAAATACACACCGTCAATTGTTGTCTTTCAAAATGTTCCCCTTTTCTTTGAACTCACTTATCCCATCATTCTTGCCTGTTCAGGAAATCCTCTTTTGTGTCTTTGCAAGGTTTGATTACCTTGAGATGTTTCCACACATTCATCTATTTACTACCTAGGATTCCAAAGCTCTTATGGACAAACTGATCTGATTATGAGAAAAAATTTTATTCATAGTTCAAGTATTTAGAGGGAAATTTTATAGAAGTTATGCTCTACTTTCTGGTGAATGCACTCCCCCCAAATTACAAATGAAATAAAATTTATCTTCAAATATTTTCTGATGATAAAACTGGTGTTTAGAATGTTTATGATACAGAAGTATACTATGATAAATTTTCTACACTATATGTGAATGGGTACAGTGTTACTTGGAGATAGAAGGTGATAAGCCACACTTGTATAAGTAAATTCTAAAGCAACCAATAAAAATCCCAAAATGAAATGTTAGAACTAATACTGTAACAATGAATATAACCATACATCAAAAATAATCAATATAAAACAACACTGAAAGAGAAAAAAGAGGAAAATAAATAAGAGATGGTACAAATAGATAACAAAAGGCAAGATGACATATTTAAACCTACGGTTATAATCACATTAGATGTAAATAGTATCAACCCCCTCAAATGGTATAACTCTCCAGAAAGAATAAAAAGTAATACATAATTAATATGCTGTTTACTTTAAATATAAAGATACAGAGACCCAAAGCGTGAAAATTTAGAAAATATAGCCTATTAAATGATTAAAAAGTAAGTTAGAGTGAGTATACTAACAGCACACAAAGTAGAACTCAGTACAAGAAATACTGTCAGGAATAAAAAATAAAATTTATGCACCAAACTAACAGAACTTCATATAATATGAAGATAAAACTAATAGAACTAACAATAAAATGAAATTCATTACAGATATAGACTTTACCTCATAATCAATTAAATGTAATTGATCTTAAGTAGCACATTATCAAATTGCTCAATATGTGTTCTTTTTTTTTTTTTTTGAGACACTGGGGATCAAACTCACAAACTCGCACTTGTCAGGCAGGCACTTAGTCTACTGAGCTAGATCCCCAGCCCTAATATGTGTTCTTTTTATACACCTGATACATGTACAAAGACAGATCATTCTCTGAGTCACAAAATAATTCTTAAAATAAAAAATTTAACATGCACAAAGTATGTTTTCTAATCATGGTGGGATTAAATTATAGAATAATAAAAAAAAGTTCACTGGAAAATCTTCAAATATCAATACACCGTGTACCACATTTTAATATAATCATGTATCAAAGAAACAAAATGGAAAATTAATATCAATATGAACCAAATGAAAACACAACACATTAAAATGTTTGGAGTACCTCAGATCAGTACTTTTAAGACATTTGTAACATAAAATCCTTGTTGGATTTAAAGAGGTCTCAACATTTAAGGAAAGCAGTTTCCTGGTGAATTAATTGGAGAAAAAAGCAAAGTTAGGAAAAGCAGACAAAAAATTTATATATTGGCAAAAATAAAATGAATTAGAAAAAATAGCAAATAAAAGTAAGTACTCTTTGGTTGTTTGATGAATAAATGAATTCAGTCATTTTTTCAGATGTATAAAAGCCTCTAACACGTGAATCAAGAAAAACAATACCAGGAATTAAGGTAACATAAAAACAGATTCACCAGAATGGTAATAGAAAACTGCCGTATAAAACATAATGCCTATAAACTCAACTACCTTTGAAATGTTAAAGAATATACTTAAGAAAAGGGTAGACTATTTCTTTAATCTACAATGCCAGCATTAGTTTGATAATAAAACTAGAAAATAAAAAGATGAAATAACCAAAACTCAATAAATCCCTCATGGCAATAAATACAAATATTATAAATAAAATTATAGCAAATAGAATATAGCATCACTAACAGGTTTATAAACTATGACTATAATGGCTAATTATATTAAGTGATCAAAAGCATAGGTGAATGTTTAAAAAAATTATAGTGAAAGAAACTCTCAATAGTCTCCCTAAAAAGATTCCATTTTGCTTTGAGCACACTTATCCCTATATTCTTGTCACTTTCTGAAGCCATTCTGAAGTCCTCTCTCATGAGTATCTTTAGTTTCATTTCATGACTGTTTTGATATTCTGAATCAATTCATTACATTAATTTTTCTTTCATAGTCATTTTGAATTGGGGAAGACCAGAAGTCGCATTTTGCCAGATCTGTTGAATAAAGTAGATAAGTACACATGGTATTATCTTTCAGAAGTTGTCTTTCTGGCTGGGGATCTAGCTCAGCGGTCTAAGCACCTGCCCGGCAAGCGCAAGGTCACGAGTTCAATCCCTGGTGCCGCAAAAAAAAAAAAAAAAAAAAAAAAGAGCTTGTCTTTCTGTTGAATGATGCTCAGTAGTAGTATTCTCCAAATTTTTGCTTGCACCTCCTAAAGCTGTGTATATCTGTATATCTCTGTACTACAAAGCTCTACATCTCTACATCTTTACAGCTCTACATCACTATGTCTATGTCTATGTCTATGTCTATGTCTATCTCTATCTCTATCTCTCTCTCTTTCTCTCTCTATCTGGAATATGAGCAAACCTCAAGCAACTAATATATGTTGGCATGGGAAGAAAGAAAATAAAAGAATAGCTATAATGTTTTATTGTTTTGGATAGCAGCATCATGAACCAAAAAGTTTGCTTGAGACAGGTAAATATGTGACTTACAAAGCTAATAAACTGATTTCATTTTTTGCCTTCTTAACAACAAACCTCACTATCTCTGATCTATCTCTTGAAAATTCAGAAACTCATTTTTTTCATTTGCAGATTAGAATAATAAATATTCTAAGTCTTTATCTCAGGACTACAGTGACAAGCTAATGGAAGAATGACTATTAAATCACTTTGAAAAGTATCTAAACAATTTACTGAGCTTAGAGTTTGTATAAGGTATATGATGATATTACTAAGGATAATCAAGAACAGCTCGAAATTACACTAATTTTACCAAGTAAGACACTACAATTTTGCACAAAATATATGTTTAATAAATGCACTCTAGCTTTCTCATGAATTTTTTTTTCAAGAACACCACTATTTTCTTAATTTTTAAACCTATGAAAAATAAAATCAAGTTGTAATGTATGTATAAAATTCTAAAAAACAGATTATTATTACAGTGATGAGCAAAAATAAATAAATGCAATTAATCCTTGGTATTTGTAGGGATTGCATAAGTTCTAAAAATCTATGGACCTTCATGCCCTTCTATAAAATTGTGTACATTGCAAAAAAGCCTGTTCATAATCTTCCATATCTTTAAGTCATCTCTACATTAGTTATAATAACCAATATGATGTAAATGCTTTGTTAATAGTTAATAGTATATTTCTAGAGAATAATAGGAAAAAAGACAGTACATGTTCAGTAAAAATACAATTTTTAAGAATTATTTTTCAAAAAATGTTTATGGAGGGTCAGCATAGTTAAATTATATTGAAAGCATATGAAAAAATAAAGAATACCATAATTTTACACTGATAAGTACGTACTGAAGTCCAATGTTAGTCAAATGAAGTCCAATTTGTTACCTTTAGAATATTTTCCAAGATGTCATACCAATTCCTGTTAAGAAGATATACAATACAGTGCTTAATATTTACTAGAAATACTGGTTTTAAAAAGGGAACATAGCAAGGTTCCATAAATACACAATCCTATCTTACAAGAGCTTTTGAAAACCAGAGAATTCACAAGTGATTATGTTTCTCAAAACCATAAGTTGTTTATGGATCCCATGGAAGAAATATCTCTTCTTCTATTTCTGACCTTTTTACAAGTGAAACTCCTCATGGAATTTTCATAGCCAAAATGGGGTACTACATAGTCAATATGAATGTTTCAAGAATATCTCCAAAAATACACTTTTCTGCAAATGGAAGTCCAACATACACATTTCACAAAATATTTGTTTAATAAATACATTGTACTTTGATTATGAATCTTTCTTCCTTGATATAGATCATAGCCTTGATTTTAAAATAAAGATAAATTGAAGCTAGAAGTATGTATTAGCATAAAGAGCTAAAATATTAGTAAGGTATTATATACTAGATTTAATTTATTTCATAGAATTCAAGTGTTTTCAATTACAAGTTTGTTTGTCCAAGAAACCTTCCTTTGTAGGCAGGTGGTTGCACAGCAGCAAGAGAGGATGCAGTGACTGGAATATTAACAGTCAGATAACTTTCAAAATTTTCCTTCTGTACATACTCATTTTGTACACTCCAAAATGAGAGATAAACAGACTTGTGTTAACATACTTTCACGCACTGTTATCTCAGTTAGCTGTGAAGACAGCAGTGATAACAAACTATCATCCCCATATTGCAGATGAGGAAACCAAGAGTCAGATACAGTAAGCTTTTACTATGAATTTTACTGAACAAAGAATGACTGTTATTCCAAAAATGAATACAGGTCATGCCTTATGCTGATTATCATGCTTTTGTTCCAAAAAAGAAAAAAATACCTCTTTGTATGAGGGTTATGACACCTACAGATTACTTCAGTACAAGCAAAATGTAATTACCGCAAACAAAGTAAGGATGGAGCACCAAAGAGTTTAAAGAATGATATCTTGCTACCTCTTATTTTTGTTTTTGTTTGTGATAGATGGAGGTGTGGATGGAAACAATTTATGAAGAAGGTTTTGAATGAATTAGAGGACTGAATTAGAGCGATTGAAACAGTATGACTACCTTTCCAGAAGTAGAAAATCTGTATTTTTTTTTTTGAGAAATGACTAACTCATTCATTTTGCTAAGAAATTGGTTATGTTTAAGAGAGATATTTGGGATAATATTAGAAAGGTAGCTTGAGGGTGAAAGTGTACAGGATTATGCATGCCCAGGCTAATGAGCTCATGCTTTAGGTGGAAAGCAATATGGTAAAAGTCTGACATAATTAGAGGTATTTGTAACAAGGTGAATCTATTGTCAGTGATTTGGATGCACTGAACAGAAAGCACTGGATGAAGGGAGAAAAATCAAACAGTTATTGGAACTACATAACCTAGGAGAAAATAGAATATGGCAGAGAAATTGAAGAATGGTAAAAAAAATGATGTGAAGAACATTACGGAAGTAGAATTGTCAAGGTGTAACAGATGCAGTCTGTAAGGGCTAATGCGGTTTTCAAAGAAGCTCAAAGATTGGTGTTGTATGAGGCAGAAAGCAATGGTGATACTGACTTAAATTGGTTCCCTATATATTTGGAAATACTAGCAGGTTATCCAAAGATGCCAGATTACATAAATGTAATAAACGTTGATATTTATTTGGACTTCAGAAATAGATGCAGTTCATATGAGTACAGTTCCTAGTATTCAGTAGAAATTTTAAATGACTGCTAGTGATAAATGATTAACCAGTAAACCAAAACAACACTTAAAGATTTTTCAAAATCTTGAGTTACAATGAGGTATTTTACTTGTTTTAAACTCCTTACAATTATTCATGTCTCTATTTGGGATGTAAGTTGGAATGCAGAATTTGTACGTACTGATCAAATATATATGTCCTTTTTCAGCTACTTTCTTTAGTATATAAAGTGGCTCAGGATTAAAAAATGAAAAGTTTAACACTAAAAAAGAATGTCTTCAATAGTAAGTTCCAACATACAAAGTCACCCTCCATATCTTTGGAATAGTTAATGTGAAGCAGAAATAGGTAAATGCTTAGTTTTACAAAAATATTAAATTGAATAGGAAATGTTAATTTTATGTTAAAAAACAATGTCGTATTCAGCAAATACTAGAATACTAATTAAATGATCAAATGAAACTCAAGCTTTTCAGGATGTTTCTTCATCTCTCTTCACCATAAGAACATTTTTGAAAGCCTCCTATAATTTATTTTCATTTTAATGCTTTATCATCACATTTAATTACTAAGCCTTTGGAAAATTATTCAGCATTTTAGGCTTGAAACTACCCTGGAGGGTGTCTAATTTTGCATAGAAAATTAGTATATGAAAACACCCAATTTAATCTAACATATATGCTAAATCAATGCTTCAGAAATAAACTTTCTTTTAATATTTTCAGTTCTTTCAGCTGATAAAAAAAGTAGCTAAAATAGCTTGGTTTAACATGCTTTAAAGAGTGTTCTGCAGGTGAATTAAAAAAAAGAAAAGAAAACTCGCTTTCTGGGCACTTTTTTATGCATTCTATTTTTCACTCCTAAGAGAGCACTAGCATTTATCCAAAATGGTATTTCCCTTTTAGGTGTGCACTACAACACAGTGAAGGGAGATGGCATTTCCAGACAAGTCTTTCATTCTGTGACAGCTGAATTATTCTCTTCCAAATATGCTAAAACAACAGATTTCCATTCTGTTCAAGGACTTACATCATCATTAAAAAGCATTTCAGAATTTGTCTCAGTCATCAAAAATGTGGAAGTAGGAGAAAAAATAAACATTGAGGTACCAGTGTCACACCATCTCTAAAACAGGATTTAAACCTTTGAAAAAGCATGTGCAATTACAGCGAACCTTCTCACTGTAAACAGCAAAGCCAAGGTCTTACAAATAAATGGAGTAGGCAGCTTATGGGATGTGATTAGAGGGGCAAGCCAGATGCTCCTATCTAAAAATATCTCTCAGCCTGTTACCTTTAGAATTCATTCCTCTGCATCTTGGAGGCTTTTTTGATCAGTAAGAGACCCCCATTAAAATGTAAATACTGCTGGGAGATGCAGAGCCTTAATCTTTTATCAACTATCATCTTAGCTGACTAGTTGGAAGGAAACAAGAAATGGAATAGAGATTTCAAAAAATAAGTAGAGAAACAAGATAAAGGAGAAAGTCATATTGACAGGTTAGAGAAGATCCGGTAATAGGAACCTCTGTGTTTCACCATTTTACCTGCAATCAGTTCTAAGCAAATGGGTATATAGGAAAGGAAAAAAAAAAGTGCAAAACCCTGAAAGGTTTTAAAATTCAGAATTAAAATGCTGTTTAAGCAATTTTGAACAAGAAGTCAGGAGATAGAAATGTTTTTGGACTTTGAGACCTATATTCCTTACCAATATATTCACTTTTAAAGATTACTATGGGGAGATTATTTTTCTCACTAAACAAGATTATCACATGAAATGGAAAATAATACTGTCTATCAAAGGACCACTGTAAATAATAAATTAGATGATGCATATAGTGACAAAAAATAACAATAGTAAAGAAAAATGAGATTCAGCTATAGCTAAAATTTAGCTCTGGGCGCTCTAGTTTAATTTACAAAATTGCCTCAGAAGCTGGTGGTTTTGTTTCCTGTATCTGATGTTTCATACAGCAAAGAAGTAAGACCAGAAGCAAGATCTGAATCCAGATCTTCTCATGCAGATAGTAACCTGGCCCAATGCTGCACTGCTCTGAGATTAGACAAGATCAGGAATGTTTAAGATGGTACGGTTGTAGACTTGAACCCAAATTCTATCACTTAGAACCCAGATTCTGTCACTGTGAGATTAATTTAGCCTTTAGAAATACTAATTTCCTCACCTGTAATATCACTATTGTTAAACTATATCATGCAGAAATCTTTTAAAGATTTGAGGTAAATTATGCAATGTCAAGGATTATAAAACTGCAGGTTGTTTACAAAGGATATTTGTTTAATATGTTTTACTTTTAATATTATTAAGTAAACAAAAATTAGCTTTTATTTTAGGAAACTATTGTCTTCTCTTTATACATAGTCCTTGAACATTATTTACTAAAGAAAATACTTTTCATTTATTGCTTAATAATCTTAAGCAGCGAATTAAAAAATAAAACAGGTGACATGGCTATCTCTACATAGATATACTCTGCTAAAAATACATCAAGTCAGCCCTGCCAACACCCTGACAAGGCAAATAAACATTCAAGACAGGTGATCATGTGGACTTTTTAAAATGATAAAACCACGTGAATTGCTTAAAATTGACTACTTAACAACAAACAGCTCTGCTTCCATAAGCAATCTATCTATCCATCTGTCATATGGCATTGGACAGGTTTTCCCATTGTGTATCTATTTTTTCTCTTACTAAGGACAGCTGGTTGAATGTGAATTTTCTATCAGATACACTTAACCCTTGGCTTCTAAGCAAAGAAAATATTGAATTGCATCATTTAATTTACTTCTCTCAGCGTTTATCAGGTGAAATATCTTCCCTCTTGCCCTGTAAAGCTGCAATGCACGGGGCAATGTGCACTTAACCAACTTAACCAAACCTCTAGCCCAGTAGCACACAGGAACAGATGAAGAAATGCTTCATGACAATGAGAGATTTGGGTTTAAGTATTCATTTAGTCCTCTCTTTTTTCATTTTTCAGGGCTCTAGAAATATATACCATTTGCTTATGATGATGGCCAAGGATAGCATAAATAAAGTGAAGATAAATAGAAGCAATGTAAGCATGCAAAGAAGGAAAGTGTCCCAGAATACCTAGGAATGAAAGATGTCTCTGGAAGGTGAGGCAAAGGGAACACGTTTCTCTGAGCCATATTAGAAAGAGTGGATAATGACATAATTGGAATTCTAACTTTAAATGAGAATTAAGCTGCAGTTACAAATGAAATTGTCATTAAAATCTGATTCTCAATGTATAATCAACCTGTCTGATCACTTTAAATGCTGGAAGTGTGAAAGAGAACAAGAAAGAGTACCTCTGAGCAAAACGTCCTCCCTGTGCCAAAGGCTCCTTACGGAATCAGAATTCAGAGTGATACAGATGTCAAGGCACCAAAGACAGATTTCCCAAGGAAAGAGGACAGAATTCCTGGTGCTAACTACATCAGCCTCATTGAAATTTCTAGAGCATTTGTTTAAACAGAGGGTAATTTGGAGGTCACAGGGTCCTGAAAACAGCAGCAATTTTCCAATTCCTTTTTATACGTAGATATACTTTCTATCTTCTAAGTGCCTGCAGGGATCTAGCTGTTTAAAAGAAAATTTCAAAGGAGAGGGTAAATTTGTATGTTAATTCACTCCCTATAAAATAAACATGGGGTGTGTTGTAATTTTCTTCTGTTACTAGAGATGATTTTACTAAAGTAGGGGTGAGCATCTGTGCTGAATTAAACAAGCTGGCTTTACCAAAGGCCTGGCAACTCAAGTCTGTAAATTGTTTCTCTGAATTTTGCAGTAACTTCACTTACATATGTAGAGATGAATCTCTCATGTGGTTGTACACAGGCTAGTTTCTCCTTCATGAATTAGCAGGGTGCTGACAGCGCAAGGCAGGATATAAAGCAAAAGCACAGCGTATTGTGCAAGGCACCTTGGGCAATAATTGATACAAATCCTGTTTCTCTGTATGTGTGGAGTGAGATCCAAATTCCCTCATCAACAGCAATGCTGTTCTAAATATTCAAGCTGATATCTCCCACATCAGTGTTATTGAACAGCCTCAAAAATATGCTTAAAATGAGTACAGTTTAATGTTTTGTACCAAATACATAATAGTACCCAAGATATCATAGGTGGTCTAGACTTTCTTTTTTTTTATGTTATTTTTCTGATTCATCTCTTGCAAAATGAACTCCTCCTCACAACAGAGTGAAATAGTTTACTTAGAGTATAAAACTCAGTGTGAAGCCAAAGAAATGTAAAGTATTAAATTGAAGGTCACAGATTTAAAAGCAGTCAATTATATACTTTAACCTACATTACCTCCTGTCTACTCATCTCCCAGTGTGGAGGAAGGAAGCAACACAAGACGTTACCACATTCAAGATTTTTTTCAGGTGTAGGAGATTGAATCAAGGACCTTCTCACTGAGTTACATCTCAAGTCCTTTTTGTATTTTATTTAGAAAGACAAGGTCTTACTAAAACACTAAATTGTCCAGTCTGGGCTCAAACTTGCCATTCTCTGACCTGACCTATAATTACTGGTGTGTATTGCACCAACATGCTCAGAAGAGTAATGATTATTTGAAGGAAAAAAAAGTTAAAACTAGAATGTGTGCATAAATATACACATGTAAATACATGGTGTATGCACTAGTCTGTACAAAGATTCACTTGTAAAGAAAAAAAATCCATACGTGCGAATGTATTTTTAAAATTTTTCCACCTAAAAATGTTAACGTTGAGCCATATGTTAGAATGCTGTATTTATTTATTACATAGTCTCTTGAGTCAAGTGCCTAGATGATTTGTATCTCTCTGCATCCCCATGGCCTATAACATCTGGAAAAAGTACAGGATCAAAAATATTTGTTGAATGAGTACGGAACAACCACAATTTCTCTTAATCATAAGACTATTTAACACAATTTTTTTTTGCTTCTTATACATATACACACTAAATTTTCTCCAACAATTTCTTAGTAAATAGCATATTGATTAGACTTATTACAAAAATATTACACAAGGTATTTTCAACTATGTCAGTGACTTCTTTTTTATTTTTCTTTTCCTTATTACAAGTTTACTCCATACCCTGTATTAGTAGAGGTAGGCGGGTCCTCCATTACATCCTCATGCATCACTCTCGTTCCCCTCACCAAAAAACTAGACCTATAGCACATTTTTGAAGTGCTTTCTTTACAGTAATTGTGCTTATTATATCTAGTATATATATTTTCTCCTTGGTTTCAGAATTCTACTGAGAGAGATTACATTAAATAGAGAATAAGGGAATTGAGTCATAGAAGACCAAGTAAAACATATCCTATTTCCTGCTAAGTTACTGTAAAACATAATAGTTATCTTTACTTTACCTTTATACTTTGCTTCTAGCTGGGATACAGTAATTCTGTAGTTCAACAGATCACCGAAAATTTCAGGGACACGTGACAGCCAGAGACACATGACAGTGAGCTAAATTTGACCAGAGCACAGTATCAAGTGAAGAAACCTCTAGTTAGGTAGGCTTGAAAGTTGAGAATAGTGGGAGTTGGCAGCTGTACTAACCAGCTCTCAGGAGGTGTTGAAACCTTGAAATAACACAGCTTTCTACTTTAACATTCTACAATTTCTTTTAGTCCATACCCTCTGATGCTATGACTCTCTCTCAATAGATATTTAGATATATAGGTGTTGATATATATACTTAAAATATATAAATAGACACATTTTTATATCCATTATGTGCATTAGCCTATATATAATTTATATATTAAAATGTATGTATTTATATATATGTACTCATGTAGGTACATAATTTTATGTGTACATATTCTACATACACAATCTCACCATACCTCTAAAGATAAACACTATTTTCCCCACATCACCTATACTACTATTAAGAAAAATTGAGTCCTTTGAACAAGCCTACCCTGCTAGTGATCACATAAACGGTGATTTAAACTTTGGCCCACTTCTCTCCAATCACTGTATTGCCCTTAAAATATTTTTAGTCTAAATATTATATAGGGTTAAAGTAAGAGATTTGCTTTATGGGTGGTTGCAGGAAAAGTATTAATTCGAATTATCACATCCATCAAGGGTGCTAGAGCACATTAGCAAAAGGAAATCGGGATCCTCCCCTAGTGTCTTGGATGGAGATATAGATTCCTACAGTTCTCAGCTTGTAGACCTTGCTCATGATCTGGGAACAAACAGTAAAACTAAACTGTACCTGTCTCTCACAGACCAAGAACTTTACCCACCCTCCTGCTAAACTGCATTCTTCCTCAGATCAAGCATCTTAAATCAAAACTACGACTGCCTCTGCTTTCTCAATAATATGTCCTTGACTATCAATGATCTGATTATTTTCAAGCCTTTTACTGGGCTAAAATAATATGAAAAATTGAAAGGCAGAGGGAATTAAAATTCTGCAGGAGAGCATGGATATCTATTGACTTAATGTTGATCATTCAGCTTTATTTCAAGATTTCCAGGGATTGTAAACTTACTTTCCAAACGAGTAAGATCATTAGGTATAACACTAAAATTATTAGAATATAAGGAATAATATAATGATATAAATAAATAAAATTATCTGAGATATGCCCTTCTAAAATTGGTTTTGGAGAAAGAAGCGTTTGTCAAGATTTACTGTATTTTTTTTTAGCACATACTAAAGTTTTTTAAAGTTCATCA
>RJWT010007952.1:0-26902 GCA_004365215.1 Cuniculus paca
AAAAAAAAAGCTGTAGTAAAGAAGATCTTTCTAAGGAAATCAGAAACCCCAGGAGCCAAAAAAGAAATGACTGAAAAATTTGACTATGCACACATTTTAAAATATTCTACATGGCAAATGCTACTATGGGCAAAGTCAAAAGACAAATGCCAAGCCAGTCACAAATATTTGCAATTCATATCACAAAGGGCTCATTTCCCTGGTACAGAAAGAGCCCTCTCAAAAGGTCAGGAAAAAGGCCATGGACCAGGAGAAAAGTGGTCAGAGGCTACCAACAGGTAGTTACTAGAAAAGGAAATAAAAATAGCTTTTAAGTGTATAAAAAATGTTCAGGTTCTTTCATCAAAGAAGTACAAATAAAACCACAGTGAGGAAATATTTATCAGCTACCAGTTTGGCAATATCAAAAAGTAGGGTTACCTTGACTTGTGGATGGGGTGTGGGGGAGACAGGTCCTATCACACAGTGCTGGCTGGATACACCTTAGGGCAACAGCTAGTGTTGTTTCCCATGCACACCACCTGTGACCCACCAATTCCACTTCTAGGTGTTTATCTGACACTGGCACATGTCCATCATGACATAAATACAAAATGACTCACGGAAGCACTATCAAAGCAAAAGATCACAAATGAATGAAGACAGGCTCAGTGGCATACTCTGGGAGGTTGAGGCAGGAAGATCTCAAGTTCAAGCCCACCCTGGGCAACTCAGTGAGAACTTGTCTCAAAATAAAAATAAAAATAAAAAATGACTGGGGATATAGCTCAATGGGAAGGTCAATTACCAGTAGTGGGGGCGGGGGATGGATTATAAATAGCTATTCCTTTTCTCACTTGGAAGAATCTTTACATAATAGGATGTGAAGATGAAAGGACAAAGATAAGAGCTTCCAGAGAGCAAGGGCAACACTGAAGGCCAGAATAAGGTCACAGGTCCTACTGGGACACACAGTCACCACTTCCTGAGCAGGGAAAGGCTTGAGCAGAAATGCAGAAAGAGATGGAGCAGCCCCATGGAGCTTTCAGCAGAGGAACGTGGCCCCCAGAACTGAGGGAGCCGTGGTGATGGCTGCAGGTGTGCCCTGTGGAAGCAGCAGGCCTCTCCCATGGCATGGGAGCATGGGCCAGCGTCTCCTCAAGCGGGTGACAACTCTACCTTTCTAGGGAGCCAGGGAGCTGAGGATCAGACCTTCATTCTTGTCAGCACAGTACCACAAAATCAAGTGGATAAGCATGTTTCAGAAAGTTCTGCAAAAGCAAAGTCTCTTCGCATATGGAACACAAATGCAAAGGTTAGGGCAGGTGTCACTGTTTAATACTTAACCTGGAATGTCAGGTCCCATAGTCCAGGATGGCTATGGGAAACTGCTTCGATATTCCCCTGTCCCACCTACATTTTCTTTGGCCTCTTTCTGGAACTGATCTTATTTGGGTGTTAGGTTGCCTGGACTGATCCTCTAATTTTCTCTTCTACTTCTCACTCTATCTCAGTCTTTGTCCTACTTTCTGGGGGAGATCCTTAATTTCACTTTCAAATCCCCCTATTAATCTCGATGTCTGCTCTAGAAGCCCTCTCCTGTCCTCTGGATGCGTCTATTCTTCCTGCCACATGCACGCGCCTCTTCTTTTGTCCCCGAGTACCAGTCCCACTGGTTTACTTCTGTTCACTTCAGCCTGTTCTCTTCGCTTTCTTTCATCTGCTTCTCAAGTCTACGCTTTCCTCAACTGTCCATTTTCCCTCACACATCCATCTGCTCATCTATCTGTCCGTGCAGGCCTCTCCCCCGGGCTCCTAGCTATTCTCTTAGTGAATCCCTAAATGAGAAGGCTTCTGGAACTTTTTTGGGAGGCAGCCTCCCGCCAGGTAGAGCAGAGCAGTCATTTGTGTGAGAGGGAAGAAGACAGGCAATTTCAACTTCCTGCCAGTTCTCGTGTCCTCTGACATATTCCCCAACCCAAATGCACCAGTCGGTGCCTCCTGGTCCTTGTAGGACCCCCCCCCTGCAGGTTAAGACTCCCACTTTCTCAGGTCTGCTAACTCAGTTTGTGCTTAAGAATTTGTTCCTTTTCTTTTATTATCATTTTAGTGGGGATTCAGGAAGGGGTGAAGATAAATGTGTTCAATCTGTCACTTTCTATCAAAGGTTTAAGCAGAAACTCTGCATGGCAAATTCTACCATGGACAAAGTCAAAAGACAAATGACAAGCCAGGAACAAATATTTGCAATTCATATCACAAAGGGCTCATTTCCCTGGTACAGAAAGAGCTCTCTCAAAGGACCAGGAATAAACAAATTTATTTTTGTTTAAATTAAACAAATACATTTGTTTTTGTTAACATTATTTCTTTGGGTTAAAATCATGGTAGCGGAAGAACAAGGACTGTGGTCAAAGACAGCTGGGTCAACTCTCAGTTCTGAGAGCTCTGTGACTTTGGCTAACTCACCTTGTTGAGGTGGATTTATTTCTGTTAACAAGGCAGAGGTGGATGGGCCGGGGATCTAGCTCAGCGGCCTAAGCACCTGCCTGCCAAGTGCAAGGTTGTGAGTTCAATCCCCGGTGCCACCAAAAAAAAAAAAAAAAAAAGAAGGCAGAGGTGGGGGAAGGAACAATAATACCTGTTTTGTAGGGTTGTTTTGAAGATAAAAGAAAACATATGGGGTAAATTTATGATCAAATAAATTATATTACAAATAAACATAATGGGACATGATTCTTAAGAGAGGGATCTCAACTTGTGAGTCTGTCTTGTGAGCCCTCTTGTCCACTACCATCTGGTTACTATCCTTCAGTTGTCACCAAGAAAGCCTATGAAGGTCAGACTCACCTGGATGGGAAAGAAAGGATAATATACGGGAATTACCGAATTCAGTGGCCAATGGATAGTAGGTATCCATGAAACAAAAGTATTGGTCATTTTTATGGGTGTTAATAGTAAGTTACTTCACGATTTATCACAGAATATAGATTTCAAATAAATTTAATACAAATGAATGTAAACTCTCTAATGGCAATGCTGGGGGCTTCCTTTAGTACTACAGGCTTCCGTCAACGAAGAAGAGAACCACCCAGTCTGGGTGTCTCTGTGGAAGGTATCTGTGGTCTCTGGTGGAAGGATGAGGGGACTCCAGGTAGAAGAAACATGAGTGTAAGATACAGGCAGGAGAGAACATGCGGTGTCAGGAAATGTGGAGGACTCTGATGTGTCTACAATACTGGCATGCGGGAGAGGAAGAGGCAGGGCTGAGGTTGGATCTTACACTACAGGCAGTGAAGAGCCCTTACAGTCTAAAGTGGGGCAGGGATGTGATCAGATTTGTGCCTTATAAAGATAATGTGGTAAGCTAAGCATGGTAGTACATATCTGTAATTCCAGCACTCCAGAGGCTTAGCAGGAGGATTGCAAGTTCAAGGTTAGAATGGGCTACCTAGTGAGTTTGAGGCCAGCCTGGACTACATAGTGAGACCCTGTCTCAAAAAAACCAACCAACCAACCAACCAACCAGGAAGGAAGGAAGGAAGCAAGGAGAGAGGAAGGGAAACCAGACTAACAATACTTCCAGATTTTGCCCTGAGTATGAAAAAATAGTTTAGTTTTTAAAGTTTCATTATTATTTAGACTAAACATTATTTGGTACTTGTAACTTGTTCTGTATTTCCTCTTATAAAAATTATTTATGTATGTCCTTTACCCACTTATACACTGAGATTTTGACACCCAAATGTATTTGTTAAACTCTGTGTTTATTGTGTCCTTTGTCATTTGTATAACTGATCTAATTAACAATACTAATATATAAATAGCTATAATAATAGCAGCTAAACTCATATACATCCCAGGGATCCTACAAATCACTTCACATGCTGTCTTTTTTTGCTCCTCATATTGAATCTACAAAATAAGTGCAATTAATCTGTTTCTCAAACGAGGAAATAGAGACTCAGCAGGGGGAGGTCATCTGGCCAACAGAGAGCAGAGCTGGCATCTGTGCCCAGCTGAGGGGTGTCTCTGAGCAGAACCTGGGCCCTAGGTCCCCAGCCCAATGGTTCCCTGTCCACTGGCTTTGCTAATTTCTCCATCTCCACTAGCTTGTCCGCACCCACCTTCCTAATCTTGGGGGGACATGAGAGAGTCATTCCCTTGATTGTCTCTTGTCCCCTTTCCTTTCCCAGTTTTTGTGTCCTCAGTAGATGCTTTGGGTTTTTTTTCTCAGCTTACTATGGGAAACATGTCCTCAAACACCCCTAATTCTTACTGGCTAAAGTCATGGGCCTTCGTCAGACCTCTCCCTTTTCTTCCTGATTTGTGGTCTGGCACCTTCTCTTCACAGTTTTTCTTCTCTGGCTTCCATGATGGTCTCTGCTCTTGCTTTCCAGCTGCCTGCCCTGGGTTCCTATGCTGGTTCTTCTTCCCACCCTCACCATGGCCTGCTTTGGCCATCAGTCCTCCCTCCCTCCATGAGTCTCTCACCCCTATCACCCTCTTCCAAATTCCCCAGCCTAAGAAGATCTGGAATCTTCATGTCTGGCCTTGAGCTCATAACTTAAGTTTGACTGCCAGATCTGGACTTCCACAGACAAGTCCAAAGTAAACAACTCTCCCCAAGAAGGCAACTTCCCCATGTGACTTCTCTATTTCTGTCAATGACTTTATTTTTCCTGAGCTGCCTGTAACCTGGGCACTGCCTGAGCGGTGGCTGTTTGTCCCAGCGCCCAAGGCCATGCCATCATCCACCAACATCACAGGTTCCACTTGGGAGGGCTCTGGAGTTTGTCCCATCCTCCTCTTTGTCACCATCACTTGAAGTACACCCAAACTCTTTCTTTCTAGGAATGTGAGACTCGATGTGATCTGACCTCCTCTCCTCCCCTACAGATTTGGAATTCTCAGGTACAGGTAGAGCTCTTGTGACCAAAGAATAGCTAAGAGCTGGCCAGGAAACAATTGTGGAGACCAGACCAGTGAGAGGGCCAGAAGCTCATGAGCAAACACCCCCAAAGGGCACAATGAACAAAGGGCAGACTGGGTGGCAGGTCCAAGTGCCAGGCAAACAGCACTAAGTTCATCTTTGGGAATTGGAAGAGAGATGGTCAAAGTCCAGCCGGATGGCGTCATGGACCTGCAGACAGGAGCCTGAAGGGCTGTGAGTCAGGGCAAAACAGTAATGAGGAAGAAATGTGACAAGACAGGTGGCCTCTGTCACCTTGTCAGCTGGTTAGCAGTCCACAGGACAAAGGGGCAAACGAGGATAACCGTGCTGGCATAGAAGTGAGGCCCTTGCTTACGTGACTGTGCACGGCTCATGCTCCATGGACCTCTGCCCTTTCTCAGTCTCACCTCCCCAAAGCCAGCGGAAGACCTCCGCGTCCAAACATCACAGCACTATCCACCTCCTCCTCTAAACTCCCTTATCCCTGTCTGAATTACTCACCGTGACACCTGATCGCATGTTCTACCCCAGCATGCTACCAACAGCAGTGTGGATGGATCCTGGGCAAAGGCGCAACACACACAGTTTTAAGACAGTCTCTAACCTCAGACCTCCCAGAATACAGTGGGCATTGAAGCAGACACACACATGGAAAGTTGTCTACATTCCTGTCATTAGTAAAGAGCCGAAGAGACAACAGATGGGCAAAATTACAGGTTGAAGAGGAGCTAGGACTTGAGAAAGCCTGGAGGGATACAGCAAGAGGGCTTGATGGGCAGAGAAGGTAGAAATAAGAGGGAAAGTATGGTGACTGTTACAGAAGAAGGTGATGTGGGCGCCTAGAGTGGACAGACTGGAAAGTAGATTCCTAAGTATTATTACTAAATATATTAAGTGGCAGATTATACAAATACATATTTGTAGTGATTCATAGAGAAGAGTCTTCCTTTATTCAAATGCTAAGGAAGAAAAAGTCTGTATCTGTCTACTTTGCTGCCAAGGAAGGAAAAGTCTGCATCTGTCTCCTTTGCTGGTGTTTCCTGCCTTGCCCATGGCCTGCCTCAGCTGTCGTCCTTAGTGTCTCTCTCAGTCCTCTTCCCAACTCCCCTACTGAGCACGGCTGGTCTTGAGCTCACATCTAAGTGGAAACCTGTAATGGACTGGTGGGCTTTAACTTTTTTTGGCAGGGGGGGCACCAGGGATTGAACTTGCGACCTCCTGCTTGCCAGGCAGGTGCTTATGGGTAGGCTTTAACTTTTAAAAAATAATAATAACAACACATTTTTCTGGGGTTTCTCATTTCATATTAATATAGAGCCACATGCAAGTTCAGGATCATCAGGAGGAGGACTTGTGCTGCCCATCATGCGAAAATCAGGTTGCTTGTGGCAATGGCACTAGTACCCTACAACAAGATGGGAAAATACATAACCTCTCCCTTTTGGGGAAGCCATAGGTGGTTCTGGATTAGCCACTGGCATCCTGGTGAGGGTTTCCAAATGGCCCATATGACAGACTTTTTAATGGCTACCTCAGAGGTCAAGTTGCCTGGCTTGAGGTCATATGCCCATATTAACCCAGAGCCCTCACTCTGTGCCTAGAAACTACCCAGGGTAGAGATTTAGGGTGAGTCACAGCTGTTACAATATCTGACTCACTGCCCTGGTTCACTGTGACACTGCAGGCGGTCACTTTGGACAGATGAAGGGTTCAGTCTGATAACAGTTGGTCACATGGACAGGAATGATCCATCCAGCCACACATACACAAGGACCAGAGCTTTCTGAGTGAGAAGCAGCTTCTTGGAGTTTCATGGAGGTGTAGATCTCCTTATAAAGCCAGGACAATGGGTAACTCTTATATCCCTAAGGGACTCAGACCCCAGAGCCAGTTCCTGCAACAGACTCCACTGGCAGACAGGAATTCTTGATGTTACTGAAGACAAGCAGGTTCCACAGACAGCCACTTCCCCCACTGCTGCTCCAGCAAAGACAAGCTGCAGATTGTAGTGAGCAGCTTAAGATCAAAGTTGGTAACCACTGAATTCATGGGATCAATAAAACATGAGAAGCTGATAAAAAGTGGCTACACTTAGAACTAGACTTTCTAGAAAGCAACGTCCATTTTGTGATGCTGAATACTGGAACAATTTTCAGGCAATTACATATTGAGAAGGGACCAGAGACATGGATTCCCAGGAAGACCTACAAAGTAAGTTAGGTTTAAGGACAGTAGTTTAAATGGAGTAGCAGCTAAGGATGGCTGGTAGACCAAGACTGACCCTGTTCCTAACCTGGGAAAGACTGGAACAGAAGGGTCACTCAGCAAAAAGACCCACAGTGGGAGCTGAGACTCAGCTACCCTTCTATATGTACTGGATTTGATATGTTGCGGAACCCTTGGAGCACATGTTTCTTTTTTTTCTTTTGCATTTTTGAAGAATCGTGAAGGCCTCCAAAATAAACTCAGACTTGATGAATAGGGTAGGCAGGATGAGGGGCATACAGAATTTGATTCCTGCCTGGCGTGGTGGCTCACACCTGTAATCCCAGCACTTGGGAGGCTGAGGATCGCTGTGAGTTCGAGACCAGCCTGGGCTACAAAGTGAGCTCAAGGCCAGCCTGAATGGCATAGTGAGGCCCTGTCTCAAAAAGACAAGGGCTGGGGATTTAGCTCAGTGGCCTCTGCCTGCCTGGCAAGCATCAGGTCATGAGTTCAATCCCCAGTGCAAAAAAAAAAAAAAAAAAAAGAATTTGATTCCTTTAGCATGCATAGCATATGAGAGATGAGTCTTTTTCTATCTGAACTAAACAGTGAATCTTAAGTATTGTGGATTCTGAGCCCTTTTAGATAGTTCAGGCTTCAGAAAGTCCTGAAAGAAGCTACGATCTAGATCTGGGCTACAGAGTGGATGAGTGTTATAGCAGATTGAGGTTGGTTACCTTGGTTCAATACAAGATGCCTCAGAGATGGTAGTACTTTCCTTCCTGTTGTGGCTAGTGCCTTGAATTAGTGACCTGCTAGGGCAGAGACAGTCCAGGAAAACCAACATCCAAGTGTTAAATTACACCCGGCCACTGGCAAAACAAACATCACCCGCAAGGGCCCATCATCCACTCACCAAACAACCTCACCATACAGAGGCAGAAGATGGTGAGGACTGGTGTGACCAACTTATCCTTGTTTGTTTGGAAATTCCTCACTATTAGCAGACAAAATCTCTAGTACTAAGAAACCTGTCACACCTAAGAAAACTGGGATGTTTGGTCAGTCCTGTAACACAAGACTACATCCTGGGGTCAGCAATTCAGCTTTTAAACTTGACAGTGTAATTGTGATTACAATTACTTAAAATTGCATAAGCAATAGTAAGATGAAGTCACCAGAAAATATGGCCTCAGTTGAGGTTATTCATCAATATTCAGCCCAATAAAGATGATCTTGTCTTTCATTGTTCAAGAACTCCCTTATAATGCAAGTTTCCAGATAACCTGAATCTCAGGGCTATGTAGTAAGTGTACCACCATTGTGGATCCGTTTGTCAGTTGTTCGCAGTTTACCACAAGCATCTAAGGAAATACTCGTGTAGCTCTTAAAATGTATAAAATCAGATCAATGGAATTAAGGCTCCTGGCAATTAGGAGTTTATCCTGCGAAAGGATAAAGCTTTAGTGTTCAGCTAGGGAGGAAAGAAGCTAAACATGATCTGGAATGTTTGTAAGCACGAGGAATTTAAACCCAAGATAGTGAAATTCTTTCTGGCTTTAACTCACTATAAACAAGCTGTGCTTGCTCCACAATGTTTACCTATCAGGGGCCTTGGGGTGGCAGTTTGACTGGAAGGCAGTATGAGAAACTGTATTTGCCTGGGGTTGTATTTGAGACTGAGAAAACATCAATTGTCCATATCAAGATCCTTTACCCTAGCCTCAGCTTTGGCAATGTCACTGCAAATAATCAGCCTTATTAAAAGGAGGCAGAGTCAGGCGTGGTGGTGCATGCCCGTAATCCCAGCACTTACGCTGAAGCAGGAGGATCACTGTGAGTTTGAGGCCAGCCTGGACTACATAACAAGACCCTGTCTCGAAACAAAACAAAAAACAAACAAATAAACAAAAAATAGAGGCAGAGAGGAAAATGGCAGGAGAGTGGGAGTTTATAAAAAGTCCTTTGTTCTTTACATTTGGAAAAGAACTCTGTACACTGCACTATTGGGGAGACCTAAATCAGTGCTATTTTAGAGTATTTCTAATTATTTAATACTTCCTTGGTACTCTAAGAGAAAAATAGTGTATCTTGCACATTTATGACAAATATAACGTGTATACACAGAACTGGGCTTTTATTGAGGACAGATCAAAGAAAAATGGGTATTTACTGTTAGAAAATGAGTATGCATGGAGCACAACTGTGAGGAACCAATAAAAAAGGTCTCTTGAACATTAACACAATGAACAAATGTTTTTTTGTTTTGTTTTGTTAATGATCTTTAAAAAACATCCCTCCCAAGGGCTGAGTCTCAAAAAAGTAGATCCTCAAATGTTCATGAACTAAGACAATGGATGACTGCAGCAAGAAACTCAAGATGCGGGCTAACTGGGAGGAGAACACCATTTCGGTGGGACCCCTGCTTGGGGCGCGTGCTCTGGTGAGTGAGGGGAGCAAGGCAGGAAACCACAGAAGAGGACTCTCTTACTGTCTGCACAAGGGCTCTGGGCTTTCTGCCATTCTCTGTGACCAGGCAAAGCGGTTTCCAAGAACAATAATTCCAGGAGGGCACCATGGCATGGGAGAGCCAACTGTGAGCTTGGGTCGGTGTTACCAAGGGTGTGAACCTCACAGTCAAGTTTCAGCCATCTCAGCCCATGCAGAACAGTAATGACAGCTCTGAGGAAAAGTAGGTGGCAGCTGGTTGCAGAAGAAGCAATTAGGTTTTGATCTCTGGGGAAGAAATGAACCACAAACCTGTGGCTATGGTTTTGATCAGACTGCTGGACCCTACCAGAGCCCCGGGGTGTCTCCTGAATCCCATGAAGACACCTCAGCTCCATTTTAGGTTTGTCTATGAGCAAGGCTCCAGCTTGCCTCTCCTAAACCCCTTCATCTTTGGCCACACTTCGACCCACACTGGTGAGTCTGCTAATGAGGGAAAAATCAGCTGCCTTGCTGCCCACAGAGAGAAATTTTAATAGCAGGTTCCAGTGACAAGACACCCGCTGCCCATCATCACTTTCCAACCCGGATCTGGTGAGAGAAACTTTAGCAAGGCCTGCGGGGAAGGGTGGAGGCTGCAGGCCCCTATTCTAGAGGGTGCCCTGCCTAATTTAAGACAAACAAATAAATAAGTAAATAAATCCACCTGCTTCCAGTGACAGGGTAGAGCCCTCTCAGAAACACAAAGCTCTGAGAGAGCTAAAGGTACAATGATTCCCCAGGGCTTCACTGAACAAGCAAGGAAGTTTTTTTGCTCAGCACACATGGCATTGCCAAAATGAAAACATCACTCACGTACACCAGTGTATGGCAAACAAGAGAAATGATAACATTGTACTTGAGATTGGGAATTGCCAGGGATCCTGCTCTGTCTTGCCAAGTATGTGGTTCTTGATCTGGGGCACATGTATCCCAGCAATGGGGAAAAGAGATAGACATGGATTCTCATGCCAGATGAAATGTGTTAAGGGGACACAGAGGCACAGGCAGAGAGAACACACAGTGGGCACATGGCTGAAGGGGGTGAGGATGAGTCAGGGAAAGCCTCTCAGGACTGAGGCTGTTAGGTTTTCTTGTAGAACAAGAGGTATTTTGGTAGAGAGGAAAGGGGATTTGGAGGAGCCAGAGGACAACAGTCCTTCCTGACACCATGAGACTGTCACAAGTGATAGGCTCGGCAGGTAGGCGCAGGTCTCACTGCAGCAAGCCTTGGGTGTTGGCCTGTGTGAGGAAGCCAACTCAAGAGGTATGTGACAGATGGGTGGGTCACAGGCAGGGAGGTGACTGGGGCACTCCTATAAAAGGCCAAAGGAGTGGTAGATTACACAACTGAAAACACATGGGTAAAAGGTCCTGAGTTGTATAGTTAATTCGTGCATTTTACTTTGTATACATGATAGATCAGAAGAAAAGGACTTTAAAAAACCCCCAAGGGAGACTATGCTAGCTTGTCCCAGAGCATGCAGGACAGGAATAGTTACGAGAAGATAGGTACACATGAAAATCTTTCCCTTTAGCTTCTTCCCTTGGCCTGTAATCAGGGCCCCCTCCCAGGGTGCTACTTCTAGGAAGACTTGATGCTACTGCTGACCAAGCAAGGAAGCCAGAAGCAGACAGTGCTGGCACTGAAGCGTACTGTTCACAATTTGCCCATTTGATTTTACAAAGGTGGAAACAGGTCCAGAGGGGCTGTGCTTTGTCCAGAGTTCCCTGGCTAGTTGGGAGGAAAAAGACTTAGGTTTGCATTCTACTCCAAATTTCTTGACACCACTGTGACCAGAAGCCATGAGGGGATTTGAATGAATGACAGAATTATGAAGCTGTTAAGAATCAAATGTTAGAAGACAGGTTGCAGCATGGGTGAATGCTCATGGCTACCAAGTGTTAAAACAGGTTACCAAGTAATACGTACACGGCATCCTGGGCTGGAGATGCACAGAGCGCAATGGTAGGGCGCTTGCCTAGCATGCTCAGGGCCCCAGGTTTGATCCCTAACATCATGAAAACAAAACAAAACGCAAATAAAAAGCAAACTATATACTGATTCTGTAGGGGGCACACACTGTATACGTGGTCAATAAAAACCATAGAGATGATCACCAAAATAGCAAGGGTATGTTATCTTTGGGTAGAATTATAGATGACTTTTGCATGCTTTATTTTCTGGTTTTTAAAAATAAAAATGTTACTAAATTTATTAAGATTTGTATCACCATCTAGATTTTTCTCAGTTCAAGACTGAGCTCTGGTCTGCTTATTTCACTAAAAGCAAACACTTCTTGAGAAGGAAAAACAAATCGCTAAGCAAATATTGATCTGTTGCTACATGAACAAGGGGCACATCCTCCCACCAAAGCGAAGTTTCCCTCCAGACAGTGGAAGATACATTTAGGATGCATCTTTGGGTCAATCATCTTAAAACAGATTTAAAACTAACTTTAATGCTAAGAGGGGCAAAAAGGAAGACTCTCTCTACTCTCACAGCAAGCTTTCAATCTTCACCTTTCATCAACCGGTTCCCTGCTGCAGAGCAGCGACAGGGTATGTTCTGATTTGCACCTACGTTGTAATAACCGGCGCTTGCAGTCAGGACTACTGAAAGAGAGAAGCAGCTTGCTGAAAATCACTTAGCTGAACCTTCCAGCCTGGGCGAGCGCTAGTGAGGCTACAGACTGGCTTCCTCCTAGGAAAACAGCTTCAGAGTTCCAAGAGCAGCACTTTTACTCAGAACAAACATTTCCTGCTCTCAGCTTCAAACACGAGAGGCCATTGTGGAAATGGGGCAAGTGACAGAACATCAGAGGACAGTGGTTTCCACTGAAGTGATGGAAATAGAAAGAGGTCATGTGGGGATCAAAGGCCACTGGAAGGCCAGCCCTGCTCCTGCTGTTCGTCTGGGCTGGCCTCTCTCTGTTCCAGCCTGAGCTCCTGCACTGACCTAGGGAAAGCACCCTGTCCTCTTCCCCATGGATGAGAAGAGAAACTGGTCCCAGTTGTGTTCAGCTTTCCTCTGCTACTTCCGGTTTCCTCATCCTTAAAATGCCAGAAAAAATGAATCCGACTTTACATTTTTAAGAGGATTAAATGGCAAAATGTCATTTTAAACGCAGTGACATGGACTAGAGAGAGCAATATGAAAACATGTTGCCAATGTGCTACACGAACACAGGATACAGCTAGTCCTAAAATTAGAATCTACATCAGATATAAGATATTAGTTAAATGTGGGAGAGGCAGAATCCCTTTGCCCTCTAGTCATCTGTCATTTCAAGTCAGAGGGAGTTGGCTGCTCACATAATGCTGCGACATGCTCTAAGAGGGTTGGTCCTACAAATCAAAGGGATACACCTTGGAAGTAAATAGTTGGGGGGAACTTGTCTTTTCACACCCACCTGAAACCACAGCTAGTTCCTAAGCAACATTGGCTCTCCTTGCACCCAGACCACCAGCACCCTCTTCATCCAGCCTTCACCAGGGGTAGAGGAGTGAGTGGCGTGATGGCCAGTGACCAGAGGTGTCATGCTGATGACACCAGCACACAGATGGATGCTCACTTTTCACGCATGGTCTTTACCACCAAGGAGATGGGGCAGACAGGGCCCCTTTTCTATCCAGAGGGAGGCTGAGTCATCTCAACAGAAGTCACACGGCAGCAGGTCAGCACCTTGGGCTTACCGAGAATGGGTGCCAAAAGGGGAAGAAGCAAAGGGAGCCGTGGGATTCAACGTCTCTGGTTATTTTTAATAGGAAAATAAGATAAAGAGGTAAAAACTGCCATAATCAGCTTTCATTTACACTTCAACAATTAGTACACAATCGAATCTTACACAACGTTTCTCCAGAACCCGGGCAAAAGCTGCTTTCCTATACCTTTTTCCTTCTCATTACTCAGGAGCCAAACCTGGGTGCAAATTTAATTCTTGTCTGCATATGAACTTGAAGGTTTTGAATACCTTGGTGCTTTTTTTTTTTTTTTTTGTGGTACTGGGCATTGAACCCAAAGTCTTCACACTAAGCGATATCCTTAGCCCATTTTAAAAATTTATTTTGGGAGTCTTGCTAAGTTGCCCAGGCTGGACTTGAACTTGTGAACCTCCTGCCTTAGCCTCCCTCAGTGCTGGGATTATAAACATGTACCACTGCACGTGGCTAAATAGGTTGGTTTTTAAAAGCACTCTAAGACTGAGAGTCCTACTTAATCCGAAAGTAGGTAAAAGGTCACCAAGCAGGCCAAATTAATGATTTATCTAAATAAGTATTGAAGAAACATTCAGAATACAAGATAATTTTCAAACATAGTTACTGTGTATACCCTTTACAGAGCAGGTTTCTTTTTTTTTTTTTCAGTAGTTCTGGGGATTGAACCCAAGAGTGCTCTGTCACTGAACTACATCCCCACTCTTTTAAATTTACTTTTTATTTTGAGACAGTCTTGCTAAATTGCCCATGTTGAGTTTGAACTTGAGATCCTCTTGTCTTTGTCTTCCAAATAGCTGGGATTACAGGCATGTGTCACCATGACTAGCATAGAGCAGATTTTTAACTGCAAACACTGCACACTAAAAAAACCACAACTTTATTTTGGTACCAAGATGTGGAGGCCACACAATGTAAAGTCAGTTCCGGACTCAATATGATGACATTATGTGGTGCACCAGAATTAGGCACCATCTCTCTTGACGTGGGGCTCTGACATCACTCTTACAGCAATGAGGAAACTACATAAGTACACAAAAATGTCAAAGTCCACAGCGGAGGTCTTCACCCTTGTCTAAGGGCCTGTGACAGTCAGCTGGTCAAAGCAAAACCCACTCAGATGTTTCTGTGGCCCATTGGTCTGCTAGGAGGGGAGAATCACTCACACAGTGTACCAACCCCCAAAAGAGGGTGAAGGGACAAGCTTCTACGTTACTACGTTACGGCCCACCGGGTATCAGAAACCCTGCCAGTCTCATGTTGACGGGTCACACAGAAAGACAGCTCTCTGAGCGGCCAGCTGCCCCTCCAAGGTACAGCAGGAGAGAGGAACGAGCTGGTAAAGGCACAGAGCAAAGCAGCAAGGGCAAAGAGGGGGACTTCAGACTAATGGGGAGTGAACAAGGCTTGGACACACAATCAGAAGACGTCCACAGGGCAGGAGGGGAGAGGGTATTTCGCACTGCATTGCATGAAACAGTATGTGTGACCCAGAATATGGATTCCCTAATGCTTCCTCTGTCAGAAGCAAAACTTAAGACCTGGGCTTTGCAGGGAGAGCTGGCCCACTGGGGTGAAGCCACTCTCCTCAGGGCACTGCTCTCAGCTAATGCTCCGTACAGTTTCCAGTATAGCAAGGAGGATATCCAACTAATGGGTCTGTGCCTTTTTGTTTATCACTTATACTGGATAAGGATGGCTCCTCTGTCCTAGAATCAGCAACAGGGCATTAGCTAGAAGGCTAGAATATTGTCAAATTTTCCATGTCTACCTACAAATGACTACTGCTTTCCACAAGGCCCCTGTCATAGATCACAACACCAAACTGTGGAAGACGAGATGCTTCCAGGCAACAAAGATTTGATTCTCTCTCATATCCTCCAGGATTTAAACACTGGGCTGCCATCAGGACTGCTGGCTGTTTTAACACCAACAAGGCCATTTTTCATCAATGCGTTAAGGACACAGTATGAAAAGATTCTATCTGGGGGGACAGGGGATGCTGGGGATCGAATCCAGGACACAGTGCATGCTGAGTACACGCTTCACCACAGAGCTTCCCTCCAGCTGGAGAAGGGTCTCCTCTGAACACCACCCAGAGGCAGACAGGTTAGCAGGCTGGCATATAGAGGGCACATAGTCTACTCACTCTTTGGTCAGAAGGGGACAGGACTTGAGCAGGAAGCGTGACAGCCCTGAGTCCTGGAAGTAGAGGTCAGGTGGGGCTGTGGGGCTCTTCAGGTTCAAACACCGGACGATCACGTACAGCACGGCAGCCACTGCAGCCAGTTTCACCCCATCAAACACGGCTGGGAGCTCAGGGGTCTCCATCATGGCATTCATCTTGATCTGGGGAGCAGAGGGACAGGTCTGAGGAGGGGTGGAGCACACCACACAACAGAGGCACATTCTGCTGTAAGCAGGACACATGTGTCCGCAGAGCACACCCGGGAAGACACCATCAGTACCTTACAACTGCTGACACACTGGCAGTCACCCAATTACAGATACATAGCCCTGAGTGCTCACAGACTGGGGCCAGCATAGTTTTCTTTCTCTAATTTCATGAGCATTTCCAAGATAAGCGGATTGGAAAACGTTGACAATTGTGTCTTTTTGAGAGCAGAAAAAATAAGAGTAGTGAGGCAAGTGGGCGTAGGACTGGGGGCAGTATGCTGATTTCTGTGAGGAGGCCACCTCAAAGCGCTCTGCATACTTAATCCACACCTGGAGCAGCAGGTGTGCACTAAGTGCTGTATTTATAGCCTTGGGTGGAAAGGCAGATGGAGCAGCGGGTGCCAGGTACGCTGTCCTGCCTGCTTGCCCCACCTCTCTGTTTGCAGAGCAGGCTGAGCAGAAGCACCCTCAGCCTGACCCAGCCATCTGCTCTTTGGAGGCCCTAGTGCTGGAGTCTAGTTCTGACGCAGCCCAAAGTCACAGTGGCCATGGCTCTGGGGGTTTCAGGCAGTGTGGCAATGAGTGTGGCAGTTTTTCTTTTTTCCTGCAGAAGGAGCCCGGCTGTAGCCACCAGTACAAAATTAAGCTAAAAGTGAACCAAATTCAACCACTAGACCAAAAATTAAAATTACAGCACAGAAACTATATATGCATATGACATTCCCCAAGCATCCCTAATATTCATGTTTTAAAGTAGTTTTACTTTACATACAACACACACACGCCCTAAACTAAACAAACGTAACAGCAACAAAATTTCAGCCTTTTCCTTGATGCTTGGCTAAGTAACAGAGCATCAGATGTTACCTTAAGAATCAGAGAAAACACAAGCTAACGAAGGAGGAGGAGGATAGGAAGGGTGGGGGGATGAGAGAGGATGAAAGAGAAGGAGAGGAGTAAGAAGAGAAAGGGGACAAGAAGAAGGAGGAAGAAGATAAAAAAGAAAATGGTAACTCCTACAGCCCAAGTATCTATGGCAACTGCTTCCCCTAGAATGATTTCAAGTAACCTCTGCAAAAATTAGTCGTTATGAGAACTCTGGTAGCCAAGGATGGAGACAAAACAGGCAGGGCAAACAATCTCCAAACAAGTGGGGTGTAGAGGACTCAGTGCCCCTGAGACGTAAGGCAGGTCCAGACAGGCCTCAGGAACCCTTTTCTAAAATCAAGGCAACTTTAGCAAATACAGGTTCTAAAAACTGCAAATGTCTCTGGCAAGGGTTCTTAATCCAGTGAAGAAAGAAAATCAATGATCACAGCTGTTTAAGTACACGTCTTCCATCAGGGCAAGAAAAGTTGTTTTTTTTTTTTTTTTTTGTTTTAGTGGTAAAGCCAGTGCCTTCATATTGAGCCTCACCCTCAGACCTTTTTAAAAAATTTGAGACAGGGTCTTGCTAAGTTGCCCAAATAAGACTTGAACTTGCAATCCTGGGAGCACAGGTGTGTGCCACCATGCCCAGTGGAAGTTATTTTTTAAAACCTCCCTGACGCAATTTTGCATCAAGGCTAGATCTTGGGATGTCCTCTGAATTGCATCAACATTTGACTTGTTGAGCAGTTTTTTAAAATCTTTGCTTCTGGGGACACTTCCTCCCACTTCGGGGGTCAGTCAGATCCCCCTGGAGGCTGTCTATAAACCTCTAAGACAAGAATTCTTATCTTGAAGGTCTGTGGATCTCCTGTGGGATTCCAGGTCCTGGAACTCCCTGAAATCATACATTATAGCTTGCGCATATGTGCAGTTTTCTGGGGGAAAGGTTTCATAGCATTAATCAAATTTCAAAGGGCCTATGATAACTACACAGCACTGCACTTAAAAATGCTCAAGGGATCACCCTGCAGACCCCGTCTTTCACCCTGTTGGAGCCCTGTCACCTTAGCTAGTTAGACTCATGTTCAACAAATACCCAAGATGAGGCAGCAGCTGATTAATTATGGCTTTTAAATCTAGGTAGCGGAGGGCCTACAATAAAAATCTATCAGAAATTCCAAAGTTTCTCTGACTGTGCCCTGGGAATATGGATCTGGAAGAAAGTTCTTCCTTGTCTCCTTTGTTGGAAAGGGAACAGAGTAACACAGGGTGCAGGGTGTGGCTCAGCAGTAAGGTCTTTGTCCTGTGGGCCTAGGTTCCATCTGCAGCACTGAAGAAATGCTGCCCCGTAATGTAGGGGGCTGGGTTACCAGTGCACATTGGTCTAGAGCAGTAACTTCTATGGAATTAAAAAAGAAATTCTCTCCTTCCACTTCCACTCCATGCTTACTAACGTATGAGGAGGTAGCGAGAAACAGGAAAAATGAGTTTTAGCAAAACATACCTATGTCACTTATTCCTCCCAGGGCAAATATTAAATTTCCTTGAAGAGTTGTACAATAGGGCAGGTCAGGTCAAATCTCTTATTTGAATTAACCTAAAAGATGAAGAAAAGATTGGAGGGTTTTTTTTTTTTTTGTACCAGGAATTGAACTCAGGACCTCATGCTTGCTAGGCAGGCGCTTATGCTGCTGAGCT
Organism: Cuniculus paca; assembly: GCA_004365215.1. Lineage (NCBI taxonomy): Eukaryota > Metazoa > Chordata > Mammalia > Rodentia > Cuniculidae > Cuniculus > Cuniculus paca. The sequence goes on from RJWT010007952.1 coordinate 18,308, forward strand.
ATATCCCTGGCCCAAGGGTGATATTTTAAAGAATGAAAAAATAACTATTCAATTGAAATAAAAACAGTCTAAATTTCTCTGCACTTAATGTCATGAGGGAAAAGACAACTTTGCTTTGTTTTCGAGACATGTTCTCACTATGTAGTTCAGGCTGGCCTTGCACTTGCTGTGTAGCTCAGGCTGGCTCACAGTCCTCCTGCCTCAGCCTCCTGAGTACTGGGATCACGACTGTGCACTACCATGTCTGGCAATTCCTTTAACACATGCACCATCCTTGTAGTCGTTTGGTTACTTTCATGTCTGCTGGGGGAAGCCCTGTGTGGCAGGCTCTCCATGGCTTCCAGGACAAGTTATCTGCAGGGCTTCCTGTTCTGGCTAAAGACAACCTAGGCTGCTTTTATGCATCACCTCCTAACATACCCTTCAGCAATGCACGGTAGCACAGGCAGCATGTATCTATGTGGCCAATGTAATAACTGAGTGATGCCCTAGGTCAAGACAGCACAACCAGTTGGTGCATTCCTTCTCTTCCAAACATGTGGCCATGGCAGGAAAAATGTGAGCTGAGAAAGGCAAAAGGGAGAGATGGGCTCGAAAACAAGACACTAGACCAGAACTCAAGACTGAGCTGAAAGCAATAGGTATGAGGCTTCAGCACCTCCAGGTCTGCGCCTAGACAGGAGCCCCAGAGGCTGGCTGCCAAAGGGCACTGGAAGCAAGTGCTCACTGTGGGATGAGGAACCAGAGCCCTGAGCCCCACTGAAAATGTGCTTTAAAAAACTATAGATTCCAAAGCAGCAGAGGAAACCAAAACAAGAACATGAGGAGACAGTCAATGTTTACACAGTACTGTCTTTGAGCTTGTATACACCAAGCACTGTTCTTTACAATTCATGCATACTAACTCTTAATCCTTCCCATGTCCAGTGAGGTAGATGGGATTATTACCCTATTTCACAGATGAGAAAACTGAGGCCTAAGAAGTTTAAGTATTTGCTCAAGGTGATAGTTAGAAATGCCAGGATTTATCCCTGTTCCAGAGACTATGCTTTAACCACCATGCTATGCTACGTGAAAACAAAAAAGAGAGAGAAGCAAACAAACAAACAAAAAACTGAATGGGTTGGCCAGAGTCTCTGTAAAAGTTGAGCTGGGATTCAAGCCCTGTTTTTTTTCCTGATTCCACCACAGCAGAATGTCAGAAAATGTCAGTCAAAGGAAAGACTCAGTTAACCCTCCCAGTAGTCCTGCTCAGCTTTGCATTCTTATGATCTCTTCACAAGACAAATTAGCCCAGTGGTGAGGTGGTGGCTGCCGAGCAGGGTCTCCAGTCACAAGACAGGGCCCCGGATCTCACCAGGCTCGGGTGCTGGCAGAGGAACAGGCCTGGAGCAGACCTGAGATCCCAAACTGGCAGCACATGGGCTGGTAGCATATACCAAATTATCGACTTGTCAAGTTATAAACTCTGGGAGAGTTCAGATAAAAATCTAGAGTTTTGGTTTCACTTAAAAAAAAAAAATCTAAGATTTGGCAAGATGGAGCCAGCATTCTCACATGTCAACAAAGAACAGGCCTGAGCAGCACCGCCCCTTCAGATGAGGAGGCTCTCTCCGGTCCTCAGCACTGCCCCCATCAACCCCTTGTTATCTTCAACCCTGGCTCCTGGCCCACTGTAATTGTTTCTAGTACCTGAATAGGCCCTGTAAGCATTGGAATATGCAATTCTTAGAGAAAATTAAGGTCCCTTCTAGCTCTGGAAATGTTTATACTGATATTTTAAAAAATAGATATATATTTTTTTTGGTACTGGGTATTGAACTCATGACCTTGCGCTTGTATGCAGGCGCTTTTGCCACTGAGCTAAATCCCCAGCCCCAAAAAATATGTTATTAAGTACAAGTGAAAATTCATAGAAAAGGGGGGAAGGACAGAGTGGTAAAGCTTACAGGATAACAAAATGTGGTACCTTTCATTGACTAATATTTAACTATTTACTGAAGTCTACTTATACTTTTAGCTCTTTCCATTAACTATTTGAGATGGCTTCAATAAATACTAAACATAGATAGATACATAGATATAGAGATAGACATACAGAAACAGAGACAGAGAAAGACTTGGAAATGTAGCTGACTGCTGATTCCAAGAATAAGTCTCCCCTTTATCCTCAGTAACAGAACCTGGGAATGTGCAAAAACAAAATTTGGAATATGAGAAAACCATCATAATCCAGCTTCCCTTGCTGTGCTAGCTGAGTCCATGGGACTAAATTCTGGCCAATTTTGGAAGGGCTGGTCTATTAGTCAGCCTTTTGTGTCTGTGCCTAAATACCTGAAAAAATTTAACTTAGAGGAGGAAGGATTTATTTTGGCTCACAGTTTCAGAGGTTTTGATTCCTGGTTGGCTGGCTCCAAGACACAAAGATCACGGCGGAAGGGTCTGTGTGGAGGAAAGCTGCTCACCTCATGACAGCTGGGACATGGAGGGAGCAGGAAGAGAGCCAAAGAAAAGACACACCCTTCAAAGGCACACCCCTGGCGATGTACTTCCTCCAGTAGGGCCCCACCTCCCAACAGCCCACTCAGTTATGAACTCATCAATGGACTGACCCTTTGAAGAGAGTGGTGCCCTTATGATCCAATCACCTTCCAAAAGCCCCACTTCTGAACATAAGAGACTTTTGGGGAACATTTTAGATCTAAACTATAACAGTCTGATACCTAGGAAGACTCCTCCAAAGGCTCCTAAATAGTTAAATGTCAGTCAACAAAATGCAGAGAGTTGATCCTTTGTCTTCCTTTTCTCCTCCCTGCCTCCCTGGAATGCAGAATTGCTCCCTGGGTGCAATTCTGACAGCCAGCTTGGGCAAGGAATGCCCAAGGAGCCCCATAAAGACAACAGTAGAATAGAAAGACAGTAATTTGTGCTCCTGACAATTTAGTGGAGCCACTATATCAGACCTAGATCACCTGTCTCAGGATTTCTTTCACATGAGAAAATCATTTATAACACTGTTATTTCCAGACTTTTTTGTTTTACAATTTCCAAAAATATACAAGGACATATTATATACCTAAATTGAAGTGTTATAAAGTACTGGCAATTTCTCTTTTTTTCCACTTTCCAAAATTCACCATGATTTTAAATACTTTTGTTATTAGAAAAAAACCTGTAAGGGCAGGGTTTAGCTCAGTGATAGAACATATGTCTAGCATGCATGAAGCCTTGGGTTTCATCCCTGGCACTGCATAAAGAGGGAAAAAAAAAAAGTTTTAAAATAGCAACGAATAAATGGAGCCACCATAAGACATAAGACATAATAAGACACTAATAGGACACAAGAAAGAAAACCCATAGAAGGAAAATATATATATCAACATATGTAACAATTATGTGTATGATCCAGCTTCGAATGTCTCTGAGCCTTGTGACCGTCAGGGGAGAGAGGAAACCCAGCCAGACCAGTGGTCTCCCAATGGAGACAGCAGCACACAGTGCTCCTGGCAGAGACACACAGCATACTCAGTGCAAACAGGGCTTCGGGGTCACAGAATTATTTTTAAAATATGTGTGACTTTATATAAGGGGACCTTGAATGGTATGATAGTGTCTTCCTTCAACTTTTTTTTTTTTTAAATAGCAAACGTAGCAGGTAACTGTTACAACCCTTGAAAAATACCAAGGCTTTAAAACTCAGTTAAATCCAGGGAAGGCAATCCTAGGAGCGATTTAGGATTGCTGTGGCCCACCTATGCAGCTGGGATTTAGGCCTGAACTGGATCCACATCTCCCTGTGGCATCTTCCTTGAATGTCACTGGCTTAAGTACCTGACTAGGTACTGTGTGCCAGCTATTGTGCAGCATGGCAATTAAGTGGAGCTCACATTTTAACTGAGGAGAAAAGTGTATGGTACAGATCTGTGTACTTCAGAAACTTGGAGATGAGAATACTACAGAAAGCCAGGCATGGTGGCGCACTCCTGTAATCCCAGCACTTGAGAGGCGGAGGCAGGAAGGTCCTTGCAAGTTCAAGACCACCCTGGGCTACAAAGTGAGCCAAAGGCCAGCCTGAACTGCATAGCGAGACCCTGTCTCAAAAAGAGAAAAAAAAAAAAAAGTTGAGAAAAAAATTAAACAGGAAGGATTGATGGAGCAGCTAGAACTGGGTCTCAGTGAATGAACTATAGGATTTACAAGTGTGTGTGTGTGTGTGTGTGTGTGTGTAATTGTGTAATGCATGCCTATCTATCTTATCTATTCAGGAATCTGCAGTAATTTTAAAACAAAACTCAACATTCATTTCACCTTATCGTGCACTTTATTCTATTGTGCTTTTTATTTCCTAGTTCAATCTGCCACTAAATATTCATATTCTGAACTTGTCCTAGACGAAACAAATTCAGATTGCATTGCACATTTGGTGGGCCCTTTTCCCTTTCTAGGCAAGTAAAATCCAGTCAAAATGAGCACAAGGCAGTCTATATTGGGAAACAAAGTCAGAAAACTAGTAGACATGGTCTAAGAAGATGGAAAGTCAAGGTCTGCCCAACCCACCCCATCTCTGTCACCGTCTCAGGATATGCTGTGATACTCTGGGCTTTCTGTGCCTGTGATTCATACTTGAAGCCTTGCCTCTATTGTATAGGTGGGGTTTAGGTGCTGTAGCTGATAGTTAGAATCCATTTATAGTCTCTGCCTTAACAAAGGAACCCAAGGGACTGGCATGCCCAACAGCTGGTCATTAAAAGAGTTTTAATGTTTCCTTTGGTCTTTAAGGCATGCTCAACCAGTATTTCCACCAATGGTGAAGGCCCAGGCTATGCCTCCATCACTTCCCACTGCTTGCCACAGCCACGAGCATCAATTTAGGATGAAGGCACATAGCAGGAGAGACAGCTCCAGTCTGGGGTTCTAGGACTTGTGGGCTAGTTTAGCCTGTACTGTCCCTTCCTGCCTGGTGACTTTGAAAAAGTCATTTAACCTTTGGTGCCCTAAACACCTCATGTGTAAAATGAGCAGAATGGATTAGAAGTAGATGATGCCAACCAAGGTTTCTTTCAGTTCAAAATGTCTGAGGTTCTAGGGATCAAATTGCAGTCCTTGGCTAAAAAGCACAAGAAAAAAATATCTCTACTTTGTCACAGAACACAGCCCCTGTATTCCACCCTGCTTCTTAGACTATATACAACAAAATTCAGGATGAGCAATGCTTACTTGTCACTTCTTCAAATAATTTCAGCATTTATATATTTAGGAGCACCACTTATGCCAATAATTCCATCATATTACTTCAGTAAGTGTCCCAAAATATTAGTTATTACCATTACCACTACTAGATTCTCTGTTTTGCTTCTGTAAATGATGTAATCTGACAGAAATCACCACAAAAGACACACTTTCCTAATCAACACAAAGGCCTCAGTCCATTGCAATGACTGGCTGACTGAATGGACTTCCTCCCACGGGTCTAAAATTAATCCTGGGAGATACTCTTCCTGATTCTTCTACAGTGAGCCATGTTGGATTTCCTAAATTCCTGGGTGAGAGATGGTGATCACCAAGCCCCCTAAATAGTTCCAAAATCTGTTGTTCCTGTTTTTGTGCTAAAAAGGTCCCTTCTCCCCTGGCCTTGGCCAGGCTGCTCCTCAGTCATACCTCCTCCCTGCAGGGAAACCTGCTCAGCCACCCCCAGGGCAGCACAGAGGCCTCCAGCAGGCTTCATCTCCTACAGCTACCCCGTGGGGGTGTCAAGGGGACACCAGAAGGTCACAGCACTCTGCCATATATGTGTCCCTGACAACATGGTCTGTTCTCCACCCTATGTCAGCCCAATCTTTCAGCCATTTTGGTGGCCATAAAGGAGCCGACCCTAATGCAGGCACCACAACATGTCTGAGAAGAAAGCAGGCAAGCAAAGGGCCAGCTTCTCCCCTTATCTGTTATTTAACTAAGGGAATCAGAGTTGTTGTAGTAGAAAAAATCCAAAGTCATGCCGTAGGAGCTGGCTTTCTCTGACATACCCAGAGAAGATGCTAGAAGGCCTAGCATCCCCTTCTAGAGATATCTCTCCACCTGCAGAGATCTTCAGTATGTGGGCTGGGACCCTTAGAAGGACCACAGGGGCTTTCCAGACAGGGCCTCTTCCACCCAGAACAGCGTGTCCCTGACAACCTGGGTTCTGTGCCCTCTCCGTCAGGACCGATGTCCTTGGGTGAATGAGCAGGTTGGCCAGCAGCTCACAGAACCACCTCTAGCACGATCATGTTGGTCTAGGCCTGCATGTCCTTCTTTTCTGTGGGAGAAAGTATTTGGGGTGCTCAGACACTCCAGGTTCTAAAAGACTCTCCTCTCACGACCACTGCCTACAGCCCAAAGTGACGGGCAAGCCTTGGCAACAACAGGGCTGATCCTGTTTTTTGTTTGTTTTGTGGAACTAGGGATTGAATCCAGGGCCTTCACTCTGAGCAACACCCCCAGCTCTTTTATTTCTCATTTTGAGACAGAGTCTTGATAAATCACTAGACTGAGCTTGAACATGTGTTCCTCCTGCTCAGCTTCCCAGAGTGCTGGGATCCAGGCATATACCACTTAGTCCAGCCTTTTTTTTTTTTTTAATTTTTATGTAGTGTGTGTGTGTGTGTGTGTGTGTGTGTGTGTGTGTGTGTGTGTGTCAGAGACAGAGAGAGAGAGAGAGATTAGGGTTTAGAGATTGAACCCAGGCCCTTCTCACTAAGCTGCATCCCCAGCCCCCCTTGCCCTTTTATTTTAAATTTTGAAACAAGGTCTTGCAAAGTCATGAAACTGCTCAAACTAGACTTGAACTTGTAATCCTCCTGCCTTGGCCTTCCAGAGTGCTGGGATGCTAGGCATCACCATCATGCCCACTCCAATCCTGTTTCCAAGAGAAGCCAAGACACATTTAGTACTGAATATCAAGCACTGAGGAACTGGCTGCTTTCTTTCAGCTGCTGCCATCCCAGCTCCCAGGGCTGCCCTTGACCTCAGAGCAGGTGCGGGGAGTGACTGGGAATCGAGGAGGGTGTAGAAAGCAACAGGAAGGAGAAGGCTCCTCACTGATGTAGTAAACATCTCTTATAAAGCAGATCCTACAAGACCAGACATAGTTTAGTAAAAGAAAGATGGAAGAACTGACAGATATTTTATACACATGTTAATGTTGATGATTATTCAAAATTAAGACGTAGAAATTCTTTTTTTGTGCAGGCTCACTCAGGTGATGAGTTTATTTAATCATATTCCTCTGCAAAGTCGTAAGGTCACACATACTCAACCTACTCTAAGAAAATGGCCTACATAGGGCTGGGGATCTAGCTCAGCAGTCTAAGCGCCTGCCCGGCAAGCGCAAGGTCGTGAGTTCAATCCCCAGTGCCGCAAAAAAAAAAAAAGAAAAAGAAAAAGAAAATGGCCTACAAGTTCCTAGTACTAGAGGTAAAGTTACTCAAAGCAAAAAATGTGCACTTTACATTGAAATGTCAGGAATGGCTACTTACCCAGGCACTTTCACAACAGAAACTCCCTAATCTAAAAATACTTGAAGACTGAGTCACCAGTCAACAGCACATTTGCTTAAACACTTTTCCCGTGCCCTTGCTAAGATGCCTAAGGGGAGCTGGCCAGCTTGCCCCTTCACGACTTTCTCCTACAGAAGGAACTCAAAGCACTGAGGAAAATCACAAGCAGAACTCTGCTGTCTCCAAGCAACCAATCCGCGTGAGAGAGCCCACAAAAAACCATAAGCCAGGTGCTTCCTTTGTGGAGAGTCCAGAACTTGAGAAGAGGACAGGCGCTTTCACAGAGAGATTCCATAGTTCTGAACATTGTGCTTAAAAACAAAACAAAACAAGCTGCATAGGTTTTTGTAATTAAATTCTGTAATGTCAAAAGCAAAATCTCAGTTTACCAGAACCCAACAAACTCAAGTGGCTACAGTTTACTGGCATTTTCAAGAATACAGCTGAGGAGAGAAGTGTAGCTCGATTCATGGCACAAAACAAGCTCCCGGGGTGCCTGGAATAGCACAGAGCTTGGACCCCCCAACACACACCCATGTTTGCAAACATAGAAGGAAGAAACCGGGACAGAAGGATCCCTCACCTAAAAGAACTCAGTGCAGCAGGCAGAGAAAGTCTCACCCACAGCTGCAAAAGCAAAGAACTTACATCTACTACTCACTTCCCCTTAATAAAGTAAAAATACAAGGGAGTCCCAATTCTTGAGTGTTCTGCTTTCCCACAGCCTTGGTGCAAGACCACGGAACTGGTTAATATCGATGCTCTTAGGCCTGGAATGGGGATGTGACTACAGGCAAAGCCCTGGTCCTCCCTGGAGGAGAGACAGGTTCTGCCTGCTTGCCTTCCTGCCTTTCCTAACTCAGCTCCCTTAGAGGATGAATTCTCAGGCCTTGGCCACCACACCCTGCAGCCTGAGGCCAGATAGCAGAAGCAGGTCCTTCGGACACTGACACTGATGGAAGGTTCTGGTGGCAGGAGCAGACACCTCACAAGCATCTGAAGGATACTTTCCTTACCTCTGCTTTGTAAATACCTCAGATGTTGAACAGGATCTCCTGCC
>RJWT010007953.1:0-26880 GCA_004365215.1 Cuniculus paca
TTTATTTATGTTTGACTTTTTGAGACAGGGTCTCATTATGCAGTTCAGGCTGACTTTACGCTCACTTTGCAGACCAGGCTAGTCTCGAACTCGCAAAGAACCTCCTGTCTCAGCCTCCCGAGTACTGGGATTACAGGCGTGCACCACTAGACCCAGCTTATATTTTGAATTTTATCGATAAAAAAATTTGCTCTCCCTCTTGGAGATGCTAGCAAGGCTCTGGTAAGGACTCAGCTTTCCTTGCACGGAGATAAGCTCAAGTCTCCATTCCGCCACAGGCTGTTTCGGCGGTATTTGGGGTGCTAGCTTACGACAATTGTTTCATTTGTACGCTAAGGGACACTGTACACTAGATGTTTAACGTATATTTGATAGTGAATAAGTTACCAGAGTTTTTAACACCACACGTAATGTTTAAATAGCTGTGTCGTGACTTGGTATTTTCTTATCTACTTATTTTCACAAAGTAGCAGTGGACGTCATTTTAAAGCCTGGATTTTGTTACATGGATGTTTGTAATAGCTTTAGTCATATAGAAATAGGCAGATAGATAAATAGATACATTATTACTTTTTTTTTTTTTTTTTTTTTTGGTGAGGTGGACTTGCTATGTACTGTGTAGCCCAGGCTGCTCCTAGGTTGGGGATTACAGGCGTGCTCCACCAACCCTGGTTTCTTCCTACATTTTTTTGTTGTTTTTCTTTTTGAAACTGGGTCTCGCTATGCATTTCGGGCTGGCCTTGAACTCACTGTGTACCCCAGGCTGATCTGGAACTTGAAACAATCCTCCTGTCTCAGCCTCCCAAGTGCCAGGACTACAGGTGTGCATCACCATGCCTGGTTTTACACATTTTAAAAACTGGATATAACAAATATGCCCCTCAAGAACTACAGAAGCTGTGCTATACCTGCATTATTTTCACTGTATTTTGTCTTTTCGTTTTGGATTAATGAAATTCTTAATTTATATACAGGTAAAATTTATGTAGCCACGGACTAGAGTGGCACTTTAAGAAACAACTGGTGGTTAGAAATTTAAAAAATAAAAATAACCTATTGATGCTGGTGAATTACCAGTTTTGGGGGCCGATGAAAGCATTTTCATACATTTCTTAGACATATGGGGGAGAAAATTTCACTAGGCTCTTTCAAATAAAGCATGCAAGAGCCATGCAATTACGTTTTCCTCACGGGCAGGAGGGCAGACCCCGGACAGCTTCCCCACTGGGCCCTGGCGCCCCTCCAACGCCGCCCGTCTGGTCTGTAGCTACTGTTCAATCCTGGCTTGCCCTCCCTGCACGGTATTCAGAGGCGCAGCAAGAGTTCAGAATGACAACCAGAGAAACGATCGGTGGCAAACGAGGTGCAGAGATCGACCAGGGCGGACTCGGGCTCTCGGGCGAGGTGAAGCGCAGACCGAAGCGGACGCAGCAGAAGCCCCCGCAACCCGCCCTCCCCGCGGGCTCGCGCGAGGCTCGGCTCCGGCCCGAGGCAGCACCGGAAGCTGCCGAGGGACTTCGGACCGGCACCTCCCCCGCCGCAGAACCGGTAGAACCGGCTCGCCTCGCCTGCCCTGCCGAACCCCTCCAGCGAGCCGGGCGAGGGAGGGCGGACGCGCCGCAGCCCAGCTGGCGGTCGCACCTGGACCCCGGGCGGCCCTCGGCCGGTCCACCGCCCGCACGTCAGCCCCGCGGGCGTCGGCCCCGGCCCCGGCCCGCGGGAGGGGCGCGGCGCGGTCACGTGACGCGCACCCCGCCCGGCCTGGTCACGTGGTCGCGCGGCCGCTGCGTCAGTCAGAGTCGGAGCTGCGGGAGTCGAGGCGTCGTCGTCGTCGCCGCCGCCGCCACTGCCGCCGCCAGCGGACGGGGCGGGGAGCCGGGTGCCCTGTCGTCGTCGTCGTCAGCCCGGCCCCGCCGCCTCAGGCAGCCGTCGCGGGCTGGGCCCCGCCGTCATGCAGCGGGGCGGGACCTCCGCCGCTCCCCTGTGAGGTGCGCCGCGGCCGCCGCCGCTCCCGGGCCTCGGAACCGCCGCCCCGGCCTCGCGCCCTTGGCAGCCGGTCGCCGCCGCGGGCGGCCCGAATGCGCGTCCCGTGAAGGCGCAGGCCCGCGCCGCCGCCGCCGCTGCCACCGCCGCCGCCGCCGCCGCCGCGGCCGGGAGATGGTTTGGGCCTAGCGGAGCCGGGACTGGAGGTGAGCAGGGCCGCGCCGCGGGGGAGGGCGGCGGACTGCGCCATCGGCGTCGGCCGAGCCCCTGCGCGCGCTGCCAGCCTCCGCGAGAGGGAAAGCCGGCCCGGGCCCCGCAGACGCTCGCAGAAGCCCGCCGCCTCCGCCGCCTCCCGGCCTCCCTGGCTCCATCCCGTCCCCGGACGTTCCCTCGGCCGACTGGCTCCCTTTTAATAGCCAGCTCAATTCCAAGCTATTCTGATTGGCGAGCACATCGGCCCCCATTTCTGGCTATCATTACCTTACTAGTTCTCGCCTTGCTTCTCGCGATCCTGCTCTGCGCACCTCCCCCTCCTCTCGCCTCCTCTGCAAAAAAAAAAAAGAAAAGAAAAAAAAGAAAAAAAATTTCGCCTTCGACCAGCGAAGGGGGTTGACTGAAAATGAAAATGTGAGGTGTAATCCTTGAATGTCCTACCCCCCAGAACTTCTGATCGGTCTGCTACCCGGTTGGTTACCCCAGAGCTTGCACTAGGCTATTGATGTTTAGGCCTTTCCTCCAGCTGCCTGTGCTCGAGGTTAATCTCGTAATTGACGTCAGTGCTTTGTTCCTTCCACTTTGCTGTTCCTTCCACTCTTTGAGGTTGGATCATGGGATCCAGGAGTTTGGGGAGTAGGCTTTTTGCGTTTTCATTCACAGACGACATCATTCATAGGGAGCTGAAAGTACAGATCTGAAATGCTTGTGTGGGCAGTTGGGACGAAGACGAAGAGTTCGATTTAGGGTTCTCGTAGTTTTGTCAGAATTAGGGTTTGTACGATTTATTCCCTGACGGCCAAACGGAGATTTTAAACTAACGCCAGTCCCGTTTCAAGTGGTATTTTTCTTGACAGAATCGAAGTTATAGGTGCCTGTGAATAGGCTATTTGTGTGACATTTAAAATGTCTGCTATTTTTTAGGGCTCAGATGTGAAAAGCTTAAAGCTGTGTTTCTGTATTGATTCTGCAGAGCTTTATAAAGCCTTTTATTTCACTGCTTTCTAGTTTACCCACCTTCAAGTATTTATGAGAACTTTCTTAATTTGGGATTTGATAAAGAGCCTTTGTGGCCCGTGAGTCTGCTTAGAATCCTCTTTGGTCGTCTGTGCATAAAGAAGTATTGGCAAGTGGCCACTGGGTTCTCAGCGAAGATGGTTTTTTCAAATCTCTTGTGTTTATTTTCCTTACTAGTCACTGCGTTTTTCATTCTCTAAACAAAACATATCTCAAGAAGTTATTTTTAATTATTTTTCAGAGTGAATTTATTAAAAACCTTTGCGAGCATTTAAAAAAAAATACCAACACCTTCGTTCAGATTGTGGTGGCTTGGAGGCTGATTTTTGTTAACTCTGTTGGAACAGGAGGCAGAGTTTAGACAGATTTTGCCTGTAGTGAGGTTTGTGAACAAGTTTTTATTGTTTAGTTAAAAAAAATTTAACTGTTTTAATCGGAATGAGATTTGCAATTTTGGGGGTGAAAGGTGCCCTTACAGTGCTTTGGTGAGGCGGTGTAATTAATTCCTCAAGACAGTATTTTCATTCCAATTCACTTTCTACTTGAGACTCTTAAGTCTCACACTCAGATTCATTCGCTGTCTTTTCTGTATCTTTCAATTATTGTACTTCTTCTGTAACAGTTACCAGTATTGTCGTTTTCCTGTATGTCTTATACATTGTAGCGTCCTTAGGGCAAGTACCATGTTTTATCTTTTCCCTCCCCAATATTTAATACCATTATTAGGTTGGGTTAGAATGTGATAGCACTTTGGACCTGAAGTCGTTATATCAGGTTTTCCAATCTAAAATTTCACAAACAGATAACCTTAAGGAAAGCTACAGGATCAATCAGTATTTAAAGGGGCAAAAATGAGCATCATCTCAAGAATGTGAGACAGAAGATGAATTTTTCTAAAAGTTACATATCTTACCTGTTTTGAAGAGGTAAGGAAAATGTCATGGTTTGTGTGTATGCGAGAGAAAAAAACAGGTGTTTCTTTTGTGGATTAGAATGGAGCCCAAAGTTTATGTGGCCTTCACTTTGTAGTATTTCTCATAAAATCAAATAGTATTCTTAAATATGGAGGCCACACCTGAACAGTGACCCAGAAGTGCAGTTTCTAGCATGAAAATTGATGGCATATATATATATATATATATACTTTAACTATATTCTACAAGTATCTAAAAACTTGCCTTTATAAAACTTTCCTGTCTTTTTCATAATCATATTACATCCTTCCCGTTGTTCATTTCCTCTGATAAGTTGTAACAATTATATTTGATTTCTGGGAGGGTGTTTGCGAGTCTCAGTTATTGTGAAATAAGGTGTTGTTAGTGCCTAAAGACTGTTCAAAGCTAACCTGACCTGTTATCTTGCTGCTTTTTTCTTTGGTTTAGGAAATGTACCCCCACTTTTTCCAACTCCCTATACTTGCCCCTCTTGGTTATTCGAAGTTATGTTCTGGTGCATAGACGAGAGCAACAATAGACATTACAATTATTAACTTTTGGCTAATCATTTACATTCCTTTTTGTCTTGATGTACAATTTCACTGGCATGTCCTGAGAATTTTAATGATATTAGAACATAGAAGATACTCAAATCACTAAATTTAGTTCCAAAATATTCTAATGTTGGGAGTACTTAGGTTTTTTTGTTTGTTTGTTTGTTTGTTTTTTTCCCCTGTTTTTATTTTTTGAGACAGGGTCTTGGTATGTAATTCAGGATGACCTGGAGTCACTGTGTAGTCCAGGCTGGCCTCAAATTTGCAGCGATTCTCCTGCCTCAGCCTCCTGAGTGCTGGAATTACTACCATGCACCATGATGGCCAGCACCTGTTCTGTTTTTGAAGGAATAAAAAAGTCTTATTTAAGATCTACCTGCTCATCAGCTGTACTTTTCAAAAAATCTATCACCTGAGTCATGTTCTGAGGATAAGGTATTTCATGTAACCGTGTCTTGAAGTGCCTAATGAACTGTGATGTAGTGACTTTGAGGCAAGGAGACAAAATTGATTAGTGGGTACTTTTAGTACCCACTGGAACAGATAGAAGAACCTCATGAGCTCTTTTGCTGGGAAGGGAGAAAAAAAGCAGGGGAAGAGGAGTAGCATCAGTAGGTTGCCCTGGAAAAGCTAGTGTGGTTTGGTTACCTAGAGACTATAATCTGCCTCTTCCTGTGGTTCCCCAGGAGTAGTTGAGGCCTAAATAGCTCTCCTACCATTTTGTTAATTTGAATTTGCATGGTGGGTTATACTTTTACTTTGACTTTCCCTTTTCATGTCATTCTTAAGCAAGGACAGTTTTATGGAGAAGTGAATTCAGTCTCATACACTATATCTGTAGAGGCTTTCTCACCTCTTTTTAGTTGCCTCCATTTTTTTCTACCTGGGATGTCATTTTTTTCTCTGATGTTTCCTTTCTGTTAAAATTTCATGATCTTTTAGGGCCTGATGGGAGTACAGTTGCCTTCCTAAAGTTTTGCTTGACTTCTTAGCCTGCTCCAGTTATGATCTGCTTGCTTTGAATCCTTGTATCACTTTGTATCTCTGTAATTGTTAAATAGCTGCAGTGGGACTAGCCTGATAGGTGACAAAGAGCTCAGTGTGTCAGTGAAAGACACACTAGTAAAAGATAGACTTTGAATGTATTTCATTTTGTATCTCTAAATGATAGGCATTAAAACAATATATGTTAAAAAGTTAACAGAAAAATTAACAGATTTTTTTTAGTAATATATATTAAAAAGTTAACAGAAAAATTAACAGATTTTTTTTAGTATCAATATTTAGTCAGTGTTCACATTTCTCTGATAACTGTTTTGTTTTATTTTATTTTATTCTATTTTATTGAGGTAGAGTCTCGCTATGTAGTTCAGGCTGGCCTTGAACTCACCATGTAGCTTAGGCTGGCTTTGCACTCTCAGTGATTCTCCTGCTTTAGCCTCCTGAGGGCAGGGATTAGAGGCATGAGCCATCATGTCTGACACATCCCTTCTATTGGAGATTGAACTATATTACAGCCCTCTTTAATTTTTTATTTTTATTTAAGGTGTGGCTATCATAGCTAAACTTTCCAGGCTGGTTTTGAACTTGTGATTCTCCGTGCCTTTGCCTCCCTTAATGCTGAAATTACAGTGCTAGGGCTGGACCCCAGCCCCACTGCTGGGGTACATGCTTATTTTGGGAAAGGATCTTGGGCGGACCTTGAATCTGTGATCCTTCTGAGTGTGCTAAGTAATAGATTACAGGCATGCACTGTTGCCTCCGTTGCCTTCCGTCTTTGTGCTGTTATTTGCATAGAATTGATATTGAAGGAATTAGATCTTTTGCACTGTGAGATTTCTCAGTCTGAATTGTGCTGCTAGCATCCCTGTGGTTTCATGTAATATGTTCTTCTGTTCGCTTCATTTTCTGTAAGTTAGTAGTTAACATCTAGAAGTTTGATTTCAGACTCGATTTTTTTAATAGCAAGAATATTTCTTATATAGTATTGTGCACTTACTCTTAAATCTTCAACTTGATTTCTCATTCCACCAGTATATGTCGCTAAATTGTGTCATAATTGCGTGGTCCCTTATGTCTTTCTGTACTGGATATTATTAACCATTTCTTCATTGGTACTATTTTCTTTGACTTTTACGATGTTGCCTCTTTCCTGCCGTTTTGATTCTTTCTGCTTTTCTGTTGGCTGTTGTTCCTTTGCAGACTATGATATATTTCCCTGGTAATGCTTTTATATTGGTAGTTCTACATTTTTGCTTTGGCCTTCATTTTTCATTCTTCAGGGTTGACTGCATCTGCCACAGTGTTAGTCAGCCTTCCATTGCTGTGATAAAATACGTACCTGAGGCAAAAACTTAAAGGAGCAAAGGTTTATTTTGGCTCATAATTTCAGGGATTTCAGTCCATGGTTGTTTGGCCAGGTGCTTTTAGGCTTGTGGTAATGTAGTACGTTATTGCAGAAGCATGCAGAGTTCATCTCACAGTGGCTAGGCAGTGAAAGGAGAGAGTAGCCCCATCTCTCAATAGTGCCACAAGCTGGAGACCAAGCCTTTAGCACTTCAACCTTTCTGCAGGACCTTCTTGGACTAGACTATAAAAGATAATATCTTTTATTTTATTTTTTTAAGACAGGATCTCGCTATATAGTTCAGAGTGGCCTCGAATTCACTGTGTAGCCCAGGCTGGCATTGAACGTCTATGATCCTCCTGCCTCAGCCCCTCAAATGCTGGGATTGCAAGCGTACATCAACATGCTTCATTACAGCTACCTTTTTTTTTTTTTTCTCCCGGCACCAGGGATTGAACTTGCAACCTCACATTTGCCAGGCAGTCACTTACACCACTGAGCTAAATCCCCAGCCCTTGTCTTTTTGAGACAGGGTCTCACTATGCCATTCAGGCTGGCCTTGAGCTCACTTTGTAGCCCAGGCTGGTCTCAAACTGGCAACGATCCTCCTGTCTCAGCCTTCCCCATGCTGGAATTACAGGCATGCACCACCAGGCCCAGCTGCAGCTACCATTTTGAAGTGATTTGTTATCACCAGAACTCTTTCATCTATACTCTTTAGATTGTCCATTAGAGGTACTTTGTTTTAGTTAGGAGATTCACACATACCTAACTAAAGCAAAAGAAGGAATTTATTGGGAACATACTGGGTACCCCATATGTCTTAGTTACTTTTCTTGTTGCTGAGGCAAAGTACCCAACACCCACACTTAAAAGGAGGAAAGTTTTATTGTAGCTCACAGTTTGTAGAGGTTTCAGTTCATAGTTGACAGGCTCCAAGGCCAGAGTGGCATGGCAGAGGGGCATTGCAGAGGAGAAACAGTTCATGGTGGCAGAAGGCAACAAGTGGCAAGCAACTACAGCAGCCCTCTTTCTGTCCATTATATTCTATTAGGTACCACTCATACCTACCCACAGAGGGCCTTCCCATTATCTACTTCCAGAACTATTCCAAGCCAATCAGTGGACCAGTTTGGTAATCACAGACTCTTAATCCTAGTGTCTCACACTCTAGACTCGGCCACCTCTGAAAAGCCACACATATGACTGCACGAGTCTTTGGGGGACATGTAGACACAAGGTACAACACTATGAATTCCAAGAACAATGTCAAGCCATAGGACAGGTAGAATAACTAAATCCAGGGTTTAAAATGTGGTCAGGAGTATGTTTATCTCTCACCTGAGATGTAAGATATTCAGTTCTCTTGCTGCAGACTAACTTTAAGACTTGCTAATCTCTTTGAGTTTGTTTGTTTATTTATTTATTTATTTGAGACAGGGTCTCACTATGTAGTACAAGGCTGACCTGGAATTTGTATGGATCATCCTGCCTCAGTCTCCTGAGTGCTAGGATTAAAGGTGTGCACTGCCTCGCCCAGTGTATCTTTTGTCTTCTGTCATCACAGAGAGATTAAATGGATTCTCATTTCCAGATCTCAGGAAAGGCACTCATTAGATTCTGTCCCTCTTTGGACCATTAACTCTGGTGAGGGGAGTCTAAATTGTAGTAACATTTATTTACAGCATTACAGGAAGAAATGGAGTAAAGCACATTTGAAATAGTTCACCTCATTTATCTCATGACTAGTACACACACATAGTTCTACTTTTTCCATATATATTAAATGTTTTTCATTTGACATAGTCTATTTTTATACATCACTAAACAACCTCATTTCTTTTAGTGTAGATAACCCAAATTCATGTCTTGCAACCGCACCCAGAGGCCACTGGTCTTGATTTTGGTTGTGTGTGCATAGATACATATATATTTCTTATGTCCAAGTCTTGATTTTAAAGGTTGTCTGTCTGTCTGTCTGTCTTTCTTTCTTTCTTTCTTTCTTTCTTTCTTCCTTTCTTCCTTTCTTCCTTTCTTCCTTTCTTCCTTTCTTCCTTTCTTCCTTTCTTCCTTTCTTCCTTTCTCTTTCTCTCTTTCTCTCTTTCTCTCTTTCTTTCTTACTTTCTTTCGAGTCAGGGTCTCACTGTGTAGCTCAGGCTGGCCTTGAATTCACTGTGTAGTCCACACAGGCCTCAAACTTGTAGTAATCCTCTTGCCTCAGCCTCTGGAGTGCTGGGATTACAGGAATGTGCCATCATGCCCAGCCCAGGTGATATTTCTGTTAATCACAAGTCTGAAAACTATGAGCTTAATATTAAGTGTATTTATCCCTAGTGTAACTCTGGTACACAGTAGTGGGAAAAACATTAACTTCTAATTAGAAAAAGAAGGTATTACTATTCTAAAATTTATACCCTACCAAACACAGTTTAAGTGATAGCGTGAGCGAATTCACTTGTTGACTCAACTTCCTTGCAAGTGGAGTGAGGTCTTTTGGTCAGCCAGGTAAGGGTTTTCAGTTCTGTCCACTGGGATATTTTCCTTGTCTGATGATAGGGTGAACACTGAGAGGGTATTTGGGAAGGAGTTTTAGAGCTTGGCAGTTTTATGTTACCTTAGTATAATAGTCAACATGGGCCAGGGATCTAGCTTAGCGGCCTAAGTCCCTGCCTCGTAAGCACAAGGTCGTGAGTTCAATCCCCGGTGCCGCAAAAAAAAAAAAAAAAAAGGTAATAGTCAGCAAACTATGATCAGTAAATGCATTGCAGCCTGCTGCCTGTTTCTAGATGGTCTGCAAGCTAAGAAGGGATATATCTGTATATCTATATATACACACACACACGCGCGCGTGCACACACATATAAATATTTTTGACAAGCTCTCATTGTGAAGTTCAGGCTGGCCTTGATCTTGTGGTGATCTTACTGCCTCAGGCTCTTGAGTGCTGGGGTTACAGGTGTGCACCACCACTCCTAGCTGGGGTTTTTATATTTTTATTTTTATTTATTTATTTATTTTTTTGGAGACAAGATCTCACTGTCTTTTATATTTTTAAATAATGAGAAAAAGAATGATTTTCACAAGTGATTATTATAGGAAATGCACATTTTAATACTCATAAATAATTACTACTGGAAAACAGCACACCCAGTTTTTAATGTATTGTGTGTGGCAGTTTTTGCTATTCCAGTGGCAGTGTTGAGTGATTGTGACCTTATAGTCTGTTAAAGCTAAAATAGTTTCTGTCTGGCCCTAAAAAAGTTTAGTGGCTCTTGCTTTATCTTAGCAGATCAAACGGACTTTAGTGGGTACTTGGTTTTAGGAACTCCTTAGGATTGGTCAGTAAAGCTAGGCCTGGGCATGTAGCGCATGCCTATAATCCCAGCACTGGGAGGTAGGAGGGTTACCTTCCGTTCAAGGCCAGTCTGAACTGCATATTGAGGCACTGTCTCAAAACTACCAAAAACAAAACAAAAAAGACTGAGCAGTAATGGTGGCACACACCTGTAATCCCAGCCCTGGGAGGATGAGGCACGACCCAGGTGAGTTCAAGGCTAGCCTGTGCTCTCAAAAAACAAAACAAAACATATTATCTCATTTCTACTATTACTCCTTTATTCTAAAAAAGGTCTTTATTTCTCACCTGGAGAATTCCCACAGCCTTCTCATTTGTTTCCTTAATGCCAGTCTAATGGACTTCATCCTGTTCCAGTGACTTTCTTCTAAACTGCAATTTTTATTATGCATGTGTTACTAGGGATTGAACCCAAGGGACGCTCTGTATCCTCATGCATTTTTATTTTGAAAGAGGGTCTCACTAAGTTGCCCAGGCTGGCCTTGAATCTTTGACCTCTTTCCCCAGCCTACTGAATTCTTAGAGGCATGAACCTCTGCACCTGCCTAAACTAGGGAACTTATTTTGTCTTTTTTTGGTGGTGGTGGGGGGACAGGATCTTGCTTGTAGTCCATGCTGGCCTCCAACTCAGCAGTCCTCCTGCCTCAGCCTCCCCAGTGCTGAGATTACAGGCATGCACCCCCATGCCCAGCAATTTTGTCATTTCTTAAAACTTCTTAGTAGTTCTCAGCCAGGTGTGGTCGCTCATGCCTGTAATCTCAGCACTAAGGAGGCTGAGACAGGAGGATCCTCGCGAGTTGGAGACCAGCCTGGGCTACAAAGTGAGCTCAAGGCCAGCCTGAACGGCATGGTGAGAGCCTGTCTCAAAAAGACAAGGGCTGAGGAGTTTGCTCAGTGGTCTAAGCTCCAACCTGGGGAGTGTGAGGTAATGAGTTCAATCCCTGTTGTTGCAGAAAACAAAACAAAACAAAACAAAACTTCTTAGTAGTTCTCTATTTTCTGTAATCTTTTGAGGATTCTTGGGTATAGAGTTAAGAAACTTCTGAATGGACTGCTTTATGTCCAAACACTCTCTTGGGCTTTTGACGCAGTGTTTTTTTTATCAGGTTACAGTGTGTTGCTCTAATGGTTTCGCAGTAGTTCAGGTAGGGAAGGATGGTTGGTAAAATTGGGTCATGACATGGTATGTGTTAATACAGGTAAGGTGAAGCCCAAAAGAACCCTGACATCATGGTCTGTCTCTGCTTTGAGATAAATCTGGTGAATATCATCTTTATAATTACTCAGCGTACAACTATAATGTGAGTGGATTGTTCCAGACTTCAGCAGTGCTGTTCAGATACACATTAAGTGTCGATCTTAAACTGGATGTTGTGGCACATGCTTGTGATCCCAGTATTCTGGGAAGCAAAGCCTGGATGATTGCAAGTTCGAGCCCGTCTTGGGCAATTTAATGACTTAACAAGATCCAGTTTTGTTTTTCTCTGCTCTTCTCTACTTGAGTAGATCTGGATCTGGCTGTGTATTTCAGGCTAACCTTGTACCATGTAACCCAGGCTGGCCTTGAACTAGCAGCAATCCTTTTGTCTCAGCCTCCTAGGTGCTGGGATTATGGGTGTCTGCCACTATCCCTGGCAGAGTCCCTGTTTCGAAATTAAAAATAAATAAATACAAACGGTTTGGGATGTATCTCAGTGTGAAGGCCTGGGCCTCAATCCCTAGTACTACCAGAAAAAAAACAAAAAAAAATTTTTCAGTAAGATACTTAAAAACAAATAAGAACAATAGATTAACAGTTAACAAATGAAGCATCTTTAAAAATCAGCATTTAAGAACTGTTATCTGGTATGGTAGCATAAGGTTAGATTTCCCTGAACTAATGTGTAAAGACTTTCAATTAGTAAATTTTTTTTCCTTTGTTTTTTTTTGGTCTTTTTGAGACAGGGTCTCATTATGCCGTTCAGGCTGGCCTTGAGCTCACGTTGTAGCCCAGGCTGGTCTCAAACTCATAACAATCCTCCTGCCTCAGCCTCCCGAGTGCTGGGGTTATAGGTGTGCACCACCATGCCCAGCTGTAAATCTTTTTAATGTGATCTATTTGTAAACATTTTCTTCATTATTGAAGTTGAAATTATGAAAATGGTTTAAAAATATAAAACCAGATCTGGATCTACATGATTTTTACATTTTTTTTAGGTTTTTTTTGCTGCACCAGGGATTGAACTCATGACCTTGTGCTTGCCAGGCAGGGCCTTCAGCTGCTGAGCTAGATCCCTGTCCCTTGCCATTGAGGCTGGCCTTGAGCTCACTTTGAAGCCCTGGCTGGTCTTGAACTCACAACGATCCTCCTGTTTCAGCCTTCCGAGTGCTGGGATTACAGGCACCACGTGAGCCACCACTCCTGGCTGATTTTTACATTTAACTACATTTTGGTCTAGTGTCTACAAAACGGTATCATTGTTTACATCAATGTTGTTTTATCCAGGTGTGGTGGTATTCACTGGTGGTGCTGAGGCAGGAGGATCACCATGAGTTTGAGGCCAGCCTGGGTACATAGTGAGTTCAGTGCCAGCTGCACTACAGAATGAGACCGTGTGTCAAAAAAACAAAAAAAGTTATTTTAAATTTTGTTTTGTAAAGTTCCATAAGAAGTATAAGAGGAATTTATGGTTTATATTTATGCTGTTTATTAGCTTGTATCGCAAAGATTCTTTAATTGAAGTCAGCACTCAGGTTCTGAAAAATTTAATTTTTATTGAAATGGTATCCTTAACTGTCTGATTTGAGAAAAAGTCACAGCCTAGATGTTATGTATCTCTCTGGTCATGTCTTCTACTGCATGACCCCTTCCCTAGCCCTGTATCAGCTGTACCTGAACCTTCTCCATTCTGAGTGCCCTGCTTCCTTCTCTGCTAGACTATTGAACATGTTGTTCTTTGCCTAGAACACCTTGCTTTCCCTCTGCCTTTCTGTAGTCACATTAGCTGCAAACAAATCTTAGGGGAGAGAAATAGTTTTATTTCTTATACCCTTAGTTGTAATGTCTCGCATACTGTATACCAGTAGTGGCGAACCTATGGCCCTCTCTGTTGGCATGGGAGCCAAGTCGCCCAGCAGCCACGCATTGGGTAACAGTTGTTTTTTCTAAACAAAAAACTCAATAGTCAGGTTTAATTGCAGTGTTGGCATTCTGCAATAAATAAGTGGGTTTGGGATGGCAGTTTGGGACCTTGATCTCTAAAAGATTCACCATCGCTGGACTACAGAGTCCACCAAAAAAACGTACGCCCAGTTCAGCAGTTTGCCGTACTAATAAATGTCTGGAAGCTAATGGCCACCACTTTGAGCACCTCTTGTAACTGTAGCCATCAAAGGTAACTTGTATTAACCTCATGATGTCTCAGATTTTTTTGTTTGTTTTTTTGAGGCAGGGTCTGAGTCTGTAGCCCAGCCTGGCCATGAACTCCCATGGTGAGCCTCCTACCTCAGCCTCCTAAGTGTTAGGATTATAGGCATGTGCCACCACCCCAGCTTCAGTAAATTTAGTATTAATGTATTTATACAAGTTTTTATTTTCCTGAGAAAAAGTTTTTTTTTTTTTGGCAGATTATGTATGTATGCTATGTAGATGTTGAATGAACTTCAGTGTTAACATTGTACCTAGTATAGTATAAGTCTATCCTGAAGAGGCAGATCTTTATATTTGGTGAATATTTGAGAGAATAGTATTTAGATAAAGTAGAAATTGATCATTTTTGTATATATGTGTTTTCCTTTGTATTTTTTTCTTTTAGGTAAACTCTTAGAAAAAGGTCTTAAAATGATAAAATTCACTTAGTATCATTACTAATGCTTTTACTGGATTAATAAAAATATATTGTATACAGAGAAAAGACAGATCATTCTGTTATCAGATAACCAGAAATCTTAGGGAAGAATTTGGAGGTTATCTGTGGATAGTAAAAAGATAAGTGACATCATATTCTGAAAACCCAGCCTTTATTGACCATTTTCACTGACTTGATTTGGCTCTTGAGGCAGTCAACACTACAGTACTGATCTTACAAAATTCACAAACCATTTTGAGTATTCGTTGTACTGCCAGTCACTGGGTTAAGTGCTTGAGTTGGGGAGACAAGGGAAGTTAAATGATAGTTGTAATTATTGCTCTCCAGAAGCTTATAATGTGGGGTAAGTGTTAAATGCCAAATGAGATACAAAGAAATGGTTGGTGAAAAAAGTGGTTTTAGTGGCAGAGAAATTTTGGACTATGTCAGAAGTGGTATATGTAGTAAACTGAATGTATTTAGAAGTGGAAAAAAGGAAGGTCTTTCTAGGTAGAGGGACTAATAACTTAAGTAAAGATGTGACCCTCAAGGTATGCGGGCTATTTTCACAGCCATAAACGCTGGAGGCTATGTAAAAGTGGGTACGGATTCAACCACAGGCGGTTTTAAATCCTGAAATGAAAATTTTCTGTAGGGCTTAGAGTTACTGATTTTTTAATCAGAAGAATATAATTAATCTTTTTTAAATTAATCAAGTTTATTGGTACATTTTAGATATGTATAGTGATCTTGTTCATCATACAGAATTTGTACATGATATACTTTGATTTCTCTTAATGTTTTGCCTTAAAATGACATATTAAAATGACTTCGTGTATTAGAGAAGTCTTGACACTTTCTGGGGTTTTAGATATGTATGTACCTTGAGATACTGAGTCAGAAGATTGTTTTATCTTTCTAAAAGAAATTGTAAAATTTGACCTATAACTGTCACCTCCCTCAGTGAGGAAGAGAGAGTGGTAGTTGGGAAGAGGTTTGGGTAGATAAGGACATTTTTTTCCTCCCTGCTCTTTGTAAATGTTGGGGATAGAACCCAGGGCCTTGCACATGGTAGGCAAGTGCTCTGCCAGTGAGCTAAATTTTTTTTTTATTAAACTCAAATGGTTATGGAAAGGATTCAGCAGATTCATTAGAGAAGCAGTGGAAGTTGCTGGAGGAAAGTCATGTTATGGTTTGTGTCTAGATGTCCCATTAAAACTGTATGCGGTCATAGCGGGTGCTTTTCAGAGGTGACTGGATCTAGAGTGGTGATGCTGGGGGATTAAGGGTGGGTGATTACTAAATCATTCCACTGATTGGTTTGACACTGCCCTAATCTGAGTATCCTAGATAAAAGTATAAAAGGGGCAGAAAGAGGCTGCTAATGCTCTTTGTTGCCTTGCTACCTTCTGCCGCCATGAACTGTTTCCTCTGTGATGCCACCCTGCTTTGGAGCCAGCTGATTAGGGACTGAAACCTCTACAAACTGTGAGCTAAATAAAAACCTTTCCTGCCTTAACTTGTAGTGTTGGGCATTTTGTTTCAGCAATGAGAAAAGTAACTAAGACAAGGCAGTACTGATACAGGCCTAGAAGATAACAAAAATGGGGTAATTGTTCTTTGATAGAAATAATATTTTTCTTCTGTAAACTGGAGGAGAGAAAAGATACAGATCCTGATTGTTTGAAAGTCAATGGTTGATTGATGAGAAGATTTCACAAAATTTTATTTAGGTATTTGAGATAGATCTTGCTCTGTCGTTCAGGCTGGTTTTGAGTTCACTATGTTGTCCAGGTTTTGCCTCAAACTCACAGTGATCCTCCTACCTCAGCCTCTGGAGTTCTGGGATTACAGGCATGTGTCACCATGCCCAGTGCATTATTTTACTTATTTTATTTTTTGAGACAAGGTGTCTGCAGTTCAGGCTGGCCTTGAGCTCACTTTGTAGCCCAGGCTGGTCTTGAACTTGTAGCGATCCTCTTGCCTCAGTCTCCAGAGTGCTGGGGTTACAGGTATGTGCCACCGTGCTGGCTTGTTATTATTTTAAATCTGAAGACAAAAGGCTAGTGGTGTAGTTCAGTGATAAAGCGTTTGCTTAGCACAGATGAGGCCCTGAGTTGGAGGGGAGACTATACAAGTCTCATGACTTAACTTTGGGACAAGGGCCTTTCTGTACAAAATACTGTCTTGGGAGTTGGTGTTTTGTTAGTTTGGCTTTGATCTCCAGGTGTGCAACCTTTGTTTTCCTACCTTGTAGGAAGTGATCTCTTCAGACTCTCTCATGGGTAGAGAAACCGTGCTAAATGAGTCGAAGTTGAGTTTCTTTACTCATGAGGCCTTGCACTTTAAAATAGTACATTGTGGTAAAGTTACAGTTGAATAGTCGTTGTAATATACCAAGTTGAAAATAATTGAAATGTTAGCTTTTCTCATTTTGACTTTTAGAGTTTAAATCTCTCAATAACCTGATAGTTAAATGACCCTACTTCTCAGGAAAATTGTTCCAAGACACCAGTTTCAGGGAAAACAAAAAACAAAAAAACCCCACATCATAACAGATTCTGAGTTCCCCTTGAGAGGGACTTTTTTTTTCCCTTGGTTTTTTTGAGACAGGGTCAGGGGTGGGGATCTAGCTCAGTGGTCTAAGCGCCTGCCCAGCAAGTGCAAGGTCATGAGTTCAATCCCCAGTGCCGCAAAAAAAAAAAAAAAAAGAGACAGGGTCTCAGACTGGCCCTGAACTCACTGTAGCTGAGGCTAGTCTTGAACTCACTACGCTCTTCCTGCCTCAGCCTCCTGAGTGCTGGGATTACAGGCATGAGCCACTACGCTTGGTTTTCTCACTGAATTTTTATTGTAGTAAAATATACATAGCATAAAATTTGCTATTTTAGTCATTTTACATTTAAATTAATTACATTAAATTAATTGTATAACAGTTACTACTGTCTACTTCTAGAACTTTTCGCCATGTTAAATAGGAATAATATTTTCCCATTGCCTGTACTTCTACTTTGTTTTGTTGAATGTTCCTTTTCTAAGTGACTCATATTCAGTGTAATCATGCAGTGTGTGCCCTTTAGTGTCTGGGTTATTTCACATAACTTGTATTCAAGGTTCAACCTTGCTGTAGAATTTCATTTATTTTTTATTCTGGGGAGGTGCCAGGAGTCATATTCACTATCTCACGCTAGCCAGGCAGTCACTGTGCTGCTGAGCTATACCCAGCACAATTTCATTTATTTTTTGTGACTGAATAGTATTTTGAAAAATAGTATTTGAAATAGTGTTTCATCCATTCATCTATTGATGGATACTTGGGTTGTTTCCATTTTTTGGCTCCTGTGAACATTGGTGTTCAAGGATCTGTCTGGGACCCTATTTACAGTTGTTTGGGGATATATATATTTAGGAGTAAAAGTGCTATGTTTTAGTTTCTGAAAGACTGCCACACTGCTTCCACAGTAGCTGCACCACTTTGTTTCCACCAGCACTGCACGAGGGTTCCGGTTCTGCCACCTCTATTTTGTTGTTGTTGTTTTGTGGCACCAGGGATTGAACTCACAACCTTGCGCTTGCCAGGTAAGTGCTTAGGCCACTGAGCCAAATCCCCTGCCCCTCTTTCTATTTTCTCATTTTGTTTTTTAATAAACATCCCAATGTGTGTGAAGAGGTATTTCACTGTAGTTTTGATTTGCATTTCCTAATGACTATATTGAGCATCTTTTCATGTGCTATTTCTGTGTCTTTGTAATGGTTTTCTGCTTTTGATAACAGGTTAACACTGGCTTTTAGAATTAACTACCAGGTTTTTCCTTGTCTCTTTTTGGAAAAATGTGTGGAGGATTAGCATTACAAAATTCTTTAAACATGTGTTGGAATTCACCATGAAGCCATTTAGTCTTGGGCTTTTCTTTGTAGGATTTTTTTTTCCCCCATTTTTTGAGATGGGGTCTCACTTTGTAGTGCAGGCTGGCCTTAGACTCGCTGTATAGCCCAGGTTGGTCTCAACCTCATAGCAGTTCTCCTGCCTCAACCTTCTAGTACTGGAATTTCAGGTATGTGCCACCACACCTGACTGTCATCCTGTTCTTGAGAAGAATGTGTGTTCTACTGTTGTTGGGTGTGAAATTGTGCAGGAAGACACTTGTCAGTTTTGCTGTTGTATCAGACTACTAGAGTTAGTGTCAGTGTGTAAAAAAGACTCAGTTAAGATGGAAAAGGCATTCAGTTGGTGGGTGGAGGGTGTGAACAGAAAAGATGTTCCAGCTGATGGCATATGTTGTGCTGGAAAGCATTGAGCCATTATGAAGACTTCAGCGTTGAATACCCTGAAACAAGTGACTCCAAGCCATTTTCATAAGCTTTATTGCAGTATATTATTGTTATATTTTATTATTAGTTACTATAAATTTTTCTCCCTTTTTGAGACATAACCTATGTACTCTAGGATGGCTTGACCATGCTATCTTCCTGCCTCAGTCTCCCAAGTGCTGGGAA
Organism: Cuniculus paca; assembly: GCA_004365215.1. NCBI lineage: Eukaryota > Metazoa > Chordata > Mammalia > Rodentia > Cuniculidae > Cuniculus > Cuniculus paca. Next base: position 18,729 of record RJWT010007953.1, read on the forward strand.
TACTGCTGTCATGTTGTATCATAGATATGTTTGTATAGGAAAAACATAGTATATGTATATAAAATGTGTCATCTGTAGCTTCAAGCATCTACTTGGGGTCTTGGAACATCTTCCCTGAAGATCAGGATCCACTGTAACCATTCTGGGTGGTGGAAGTTGCCTACCAAAGCTAGCTTTTTTCTTGCTTTAATATCCAAATTTCTTACTGTCCATAGTAGGATTCTGTTGATATAGATCATGCAACTCTAATGTGAATTTGATTAGGAATGTTTAAAATCTGAAACATTTCTGGTCCCAACATTTCAGATAAGGGCTACTTAACCTGTAATAGATAACAGAAATCAAGATATAGATAGCACAATGTCTTTAGCATAGAAATTTAAATTATTTACTTACTATTTACCTCACCAAAATAAAAAATGAAAAAACTCCAGAGAAGGTGCACAAGTATAGATTCAGATGAAAGAAGGAAGCATTGAGAAACAAATGGAGACTTACAGGAACAATTGGCAATTTTTGACAGCTACTGTGAAGTGGTATCTTAATGTGCAGCAATTGAAGAGAATTCAGTCATGGCCTGAGGGTAGAGGTTTGGAAGCTGGCCAGGAGGAGGAGGCAGTGAACTAACTGGAAAGTCAGTAAAATTAGGATGCATAGTTTAATATCTAATCTCAATCTTACATTCCTACATTGAGATAGACGACAGGTTGGAAAAGCATAGTTGTTACACAATTGTGCTTTATGAGAAAATGGACAAAATACAGCGCTTGAATAGGATTTTATAAAATCTCTTAAAAGAAGGAATATGAATGGCTAAATAGCACATGAGAAAGATTTACAACCTAATTTTTTTTTTTTTTGAGACAGGGTCTTGCTATGCAGTTCGAGCTGGCGTTGAACTCACTTTGTAGCCCAGGCTGGTCTCAAACTCAAATGATTCTCCTTCCTCAGCCTCCCGAGTGCTGGGATTACAGGAGTTCCCTACCACGCCTGGCTCATACAACCTAATTAATTATTAGAGGAGTTCAATATAATCCAGTTGACTGTAACCTCTAGTAAGGTCAAGAACTTCCTGTGTGTCACCGTTTTATCACTAGCTCCTGGCACAGTATCTGACAACTGCAGGTATATTTGTGTGTGTGTGTGTGTGTGTGCGTGCGTGCGTGTATGCGTATTTTTTGAGACAGGATCTCACTTTGTAATTCAGGCTGGTCTTGAACTCATTGTAGACCACGCTGACCTTGAATTCCTGACAGTCCTCTTGCCTCTGCCTCCTTAGTACTGAGATTACAAGTGTGCACCATCATGCAAATGCTACCTCATGGGTTGGTGGCACAATTTAAAGACTCATGCCTGTAATTGAAAATGGCACAGTTAAAGTGCAGTCTCTGGTTGGGTTGTCAGTTGATACAGTCTATTTAAAAAGCATTTCAGGAAGGCATAGTGGCACATACCTATAATCCCAGCACTAGGGAGGTTGAGGTGGGAAGAGGGCCAACCTGGGCTAGATACTGAGTTCAAGACCACCCTGAACTACAGTGAGAACCTATTTTAAAACAAGAACAAATACATGTGTATGTTTACCTCTTAAGAATACTATTTGTTTATTTTGGGGGAATAAAATTATTTTTAAATTTATTATTTTTGTGCAGTGCTGGGGATCAACAGGGCCTTGTGCATGCTAGACAAGTGTTTTACCACTGAGTTACTTTCTCAACCTCAGTGAAATCGGTAGCTGTGTTTTATATTTGGCTCCCCATGCACCCTTTTGAGATAGAGTCTCATGTTGTGTAAGCTGGCCTTGAAAACTGCTGGGCTCAAGTGATCCTCCTGTCTCAGCTTCCCAAGGTAGCTGGCATGCCACAGTGCCTGTTTTATATTCTTTTTGTTTTGAACACAAAACAAATACTACTTTATAGTGGGGGGGAGGGCTATGATGTATAAATCTTACGAAAAATACGTAGGTGGAAGGAGAGTACTCCTTATTCACATTTATAAGAATAGCCAAAACAGTAGCTGGGTGTGATGGCACCCTACCTGTAAGCCTAGCTCTCAGGCTGCTGAGTCAGGGGGATTACTGAGCGTTTAATGCCAGTTTGTGCTGCAGGGTGAGTTCTAGGCCAGATTGAACTGTATAGAGAGACCCTGTCTCAAACAAGACCAATACAAGAATGAATAACCAAAACAGTCACTGTGGGCCAGGAAAGATTTAGCTACCTAGAGTGACATTCTGTATCTTTTGCAGGAAAGCTGCATATATGTAACAGATTTCAGTTTTCTTATGTTTAACTTGTGAACATTCTAAATGTAACACATTCTGATGTTGTTGTACAAAAAAAGATTTATTTTTCATTTTTTTGAGACAGGATCTTGCTGTATAGCCCATGTTAGTCTCGAACTCATGTTGCTCCTCCTACTTCAGCCTCTTTAGTGCTGGGATTACAGGCAGTTGTGTCTAGTTCTTATCTGTATTCTCCATACCTGACAATTCTGTTTGCCAAAGAAATACGGCAAAATGTAATTTTGGTAATATTTTGAAAAAGTTACAAGTTTTCTTTCCTCTCACTTTTTTTCTCTAGTTTTCTTTAGCGTTTATGAATATATTCAAGGTTTTATTTACAGTGGTCTTAATTATAGCATTGGCCAAGGTAAAGAAAAACGAAAATTTTTAATTCTAGGATTAGCCAAGAGGAAAAAAGGATCAAATGTCTGTACAAAAATAAGAGGATCAATTAAATAAAGTTAATTAATTATGGTTTTTTCCATTTCTTTATTCCAACTCTTGTAGTCAGATACAACTGCATACAGGTAGAGGAGTATATTCTGGTTTTGGATTTTTTTGTTTTTTGTTTTTTTGAAACAGGGTCTTGCTATATACTTTAGTATGTAGTACATACACTCACTGTGTAGCCCAGGCTGGCCTTGAATTTGTGTGATCCTCTCGCCTCAGCCTCCCAAGTGCTGGAATTACAGGCCTACACAATCATGCCTGGCCAGGATTTTTTTCCCCTCCAAAATGGACTGTCATAAGAGATAGGTAGTTATGGTGTTGCATCTACTTTTTCTCACATGAAAGTAAATTATGGTAGTCAAGATAATTTATGAAGCTCTACCTCATTTGTTTCATAGCCATGTTTGTTAGCAGCACATAATAGCTGAATCTTGGAAGCAGTCTCTGTATTCATCAACAGATGAATGGATAAAGAAAGTGTGTTTCTTACACACAATTGAGTACTACTCTGCCATAAAAAGGATAAATTTGCCAGGCACGGTGGCTCACACCTGTAATCCCAGCACTTGGGAGGGTGAGACAGGCGGATTGTTGTGAGTTCGAGACCAGCCTGGACTACAAAGTGAGCTCAAGGCCCGCCTAAACAGCATAGTGAGACCCTGTCTCAAAAAGACAGGGACTGGGGATTTAGCTCAGTGGCCTAAGCGCCTGCCTGGCAAGTGTGAGGTGATGAGTTCGATCTCCGGTGCCGCAAAAAAAAAAAATTTTTTTTTTGCATCATTTGTAGGAAAATAAAGGCATCTTTAGACCATTATGTTGAGTGAAATAAATCAGATCCACAAGTTTGGGTATCAGGGTTTCTTCTATGTGAGAAATGCAAATTTTAAATAAGGAGCAAAATAAAAGATGATAGGAAGTGGGGAGATAGATCTTTTTTAAATGGGAATGGGTACAAGAGAAGGAGGCAGGAGGCAGGAGGGTGGGGGAAGGGAGTGAAAAAGGAATTAAAGTGATATTTCGTACATGTGCCAGCTCAGCATAAGGAATTTGTTATTCACTGCAAACGTGTGCTAATAAGAATAAAAATTAAAAAGCTGAGTAATAGTTCTTCATATGGGTGAACCATGGTTTAGTCATTTCCCTGTTCTTGGGCATCCAGTTATCTACCAGTAAAATCATGTTGTAGTGAATATCCTTGTAGCTTAGCCATACTTTTAAGTCTGTGGGGTATAGTCCCAGTAGTGAGACTGGGATTTGTCTAGAAGGATTTGTCTATTTTTTTCTGGTTGAGTTTGAAATTTGTCTTCGCTATTTTATCTTTGGCACCTTACAAAAGTAGCTCTTAATTGTTGTTGTTATCAAATAAAATATTCTTTTCTCATTGGTTTGATTTGGGTTTATATATGGCCCCAGTTTTGTTTTACTCATTGGTTAATATCTGTGTGTTGTTATGCCGTTTTGACAGTGGTGGCGACTTTACTGTAAATTTACTATCTAGTGGACAAATTCTTTATGGTTGTGTTCTCTCCCCAGTACCTTCTATTGTTTGATGATGTTTCAGAATTTTAATAGATGGTTGTTGCTTACTTATTAAGTTCCTAAGTACAACTTAATAAGTAAAAATAACTATTGAATGTTACTTTCAGTAAATTAGGTATGCCCATTTACCTTAGGGCAACTGATGATTGTTGATGCTGATGGTGTCCTCTCCTATCCAAGTATGGATATGGCAGTGTAACTTTCAAGAGTTGAAGAAAGTGGAGCAATTGTTGTGAATCTAAAGGGGCACATGTTAACCACCAGGGGAAATACTTTAGGCCTTCCAGAAGGGACAATTCGATAGTAAACCCCAAGGCTAAAATATGCTATACTGAATCCTCAGTGCCCTAATAGATATTTATTATTCCTTTTGTCCCAATTTTATTTTGAAAAAGTTAAACTTATAAAAAGGCATAATGAACATCCATCAACTTTTTACCCAGATGTGCCAGTTAACATTTTTTACTGTACAGTTAATTGCTGTTGTTTTGCTCCTCCTCCAGTTCTTCCTGTCCCTTGCTCCCCTCCATGTATGTATGCATGAGTGCATGCACGTGTGCACATGTTTATACATGCTAGATACATGTTTGGGTGGGTGTGGAATCATTTGAGAGTTGCAGACATCATGATATGTCAGCTGTTTGCTCAGCATGTATGTCCTGAGAATCAAGGATGTTCTCATATAACCAAATATAGTTACTGCAGTTGAGGATCAACATTAATATGATCATCTAAAATACTGTCTGTATTCACATTCCCCTGTGTTTTCCAGTAATGTCCTTTACAAGCATCTCCACTCCCAGTAAAGGGTCTGAGGAATGAAGGGTCACATGTTACAGTTAGATATTGTGTCACCTTGAACATTGAAGTAAGTCCCCTGCCTTCCTTCCTTTTATTAAATCTAATAATATTCACCTTTTTTTTAAAAAGACGTTTTAGAAGAGCACAGGCCAGTTTCACAGGAAGTTCCTCAATTAAAGTTTGTTTTTCATAGACTAACTGTGGTGTGATGAATCTTCAGTACATCACTTTAGGATACTTATGATGTGACCAGTTTCTCTATATTAATGTTTGATCACTTGACTAAGCGTGTTAAGCACTACCTTTACCTATTTACTTGTTTTATTATGTTTTGTTTTGAGACAACTTGTTGCTTCTTGGTTCAAGCTGTCCTTGAACTCAAATGTTTAGTCCAGGCTAGCCTCGAATTTGAAGTGATCCTTCTGCCTCAGCCTTCCTAGTGCTGGGATTGCAGGTATGCGCTACCACACCCAGCACGAAAAACCTTCCACTTTTTTTTTTTTTTTTTTGTGGCACCAGGGATTGAACTCACGACCTTGCACTTGCCAGGCAGACCCTTATTTTTTTGCAACAGGGTCTCACTGTACTCTCTTTGTAGCCCAGGCTGGTCTTGAACTCCCGGCGATCCTCCTGTCTCAGCCTCTCGAGTGCCGGTATTACAGGTGTGCGCCTCCAGGCCCAGCTAAACCTTCCACTCTTGTCATTGTTCATTTTGTGCTCAGATGTTTTAAAATGCGAGGAGTGAGAGCTTCTTTTTAGGCTTACCTTGCCATTTTGATATGTTTCCACATTGTTTGGAGCGTGCTTCACCATTACAAGATGGATGACTCAGTTCCTTCCTACCTTCCTTCCTTGCTAAAGCCTGGAAGCAGCTGTTTCTCCGCATCCTCCCTCCCTCTTCACAGTGGGGGCAGGGCGGGAGCAAGCCGAGTATGGGGCTGGTGCCCCTTTTCCCTGTGGATGGGCAACCTTTCAGAGCTCTTGATGATACAAACAGCCTGCTGTGACGACACACATGCCAGGGGCTTGCCTCCTAGACAGTTCAGCTAGACAGAGCTCAAAGTGTGTACACATGCTTGCTTTCTCAGTTTTTCTCCTTATTTTGTGTGATATTTATATTTAACTTCTCTCATAGTAAGATTTTTGGTCTCTCATTCACTTCTCATTTGCTCCATTGGTAACAATTAATTTGCTACAATGAAAATTGCTAACAATGAATTTGCATTATCACCACCAGCACCAAATTTTACAAGTTGATTTCTGTTTTTTTGTTTTTGTTTTTTGCCCATTGAGAATGATTTATAAAGTACAGTTATTAGTTTAACATAAGTACTTTGTGGTTACTTAAAATAGTTAACATCAAGTAAAATTTTAGATAGCTATCCTTTCATCTTGCTAATTTTCTTTTTAAAATATTTAATTTGGCCATTCCCTATAGTTTCTTTTAATGTAGCCGTTAACTAATTTTTTTTTTGGCGGCACTGGGGATCGAACTCACAACCTCATACTTGTCAGGCAGGCACTTAGGCTGCTGAGCTAAATCCCCAGCCCTTATCTTTTTGAGACAGGGTCTCACTATGCCAATCAGGCTGGCCTTGAGCTCACTTTGTAGCCCAGACTGGTCTCAAACTTCTGAGTGCTGGGATTATAGGTGTAAACCACCACGCCCGGTGAGTTAACTAATCTTCACTGAATCCTATTTCAGTATAATAATTGCAGATGTTCTGAGGGATATGCTCTAAAACAGTTCTGCTTGGGCAACAAAAATATACTTCAGATTGACTCACATTTAATTTTTTTTCTCACATTTAAATTTAATGTTAATTTTAGTGGAGCACAGATTACTGGAATTATAGATTTTTGAGAAAAACTTTATTTTAGGCAGAGATGGAGTGATGATCAGAGAGATAAGAAGAAAAAAGTAGTCTGTTGATACAAAAATAAGTCAGATCACAAAAATAGAATATAAGACCAGCCTAGCTACAAGTGGGATATTTTTAGAAGAAGTTAATTATGTTTGAGCTTTCTGCCAGCCTTATTAAAAGGAAATTTCAGTTGGATGACTTTCATTGCTGTCAAAAAGAAACAAAATATCATAAGCATTAAATCATAGGAGGAATTTTTTTATAATCTGGCTTTATGGTGCCGCAAAAAAACCCCTATAATCTGGTTTTACAAAAAATATGCAATTAATCCTTCTCTTTTTTTCCCCTTCCTCCGTCCATTTCTCCCTTCTTTCCTGCCATTTCTTTCTTTGGTCAAGCCCAGGTTGGCAGGGAACTTGTAGGCTTAAGAAGCAGTCCTCCTGCCTCGGTCCCAAAGTAGCTGGAACCACAGGCACATTTCCGTGCCTGGCTCATACAGATACTTCTTGAATGATTATTTTAGCATGGTTGAGTGTATAACATTAAATCATAAACGGTATGATTTTTTGTGTGTGGTAGGAACTGAATCCAGAGCCTTAAGCAGTCATTCTACCACTCATTCTGACATGCTACTCTTTCAGGATTTGAATGTAGGTGGTTACCACATCTATACATCCCTTAGACTGTTCTAACTTTGTAATAGGTTGGCAGCACCATAGTTCAGGACACTTAATTGAAATTTGTTAGTAACAAAAAAATTTATTAATCATCCTAAATGTGCTGTACAATATTATTTGGTTTTAGTTTCTGAATATTTAAGTATAGGACAGGTGTGGTGGCACACACCTGTAGTCTCAGCCCTTGAGAGGCTGAGGCAAGAGGATCAATCACTGAGTTCAAGGCCAGTGTGGACTACATAGTGAGTTCAAGACCAGCCTGAACTATATGGCAAGACTCTGTCTAAAAAAAAGAATACTTGAATATAGATGTTTTATGATACTCGTTAAAGACAGATTTGGATACTTTCTCTTTCTTTTTTTTTGTGGGGGTGATTTGAAGACAGGGTCTCACTACGTAGTTCATGCTGGCCTCAAACTCCCTTATGTAGTCCAAATTGGCCTTGAACTTCCAGCAGTCTTCTTGCCTCAGCCTGTTGAGTGCTGGAATTACAGGTATGTGCTACCATGCTTAGCAGGTTTAGATACTTTTTATGATT